>JASEVX010000003.1:16089138-16094138 GCA_031761405.1 Serripes groenlandicus | reverse complement strand
TTACTGTGTATACATGCTACAGAACCTTTCATATCCGACAAGACCTTATGTTATAGGAATATATCTAGTAATGGGTTGTCAAACATCCGCTCTTTTTTTTTTTTGATAAACGGAACTTGTTTCAGTTTAATCTATAACTTGATTGTTCGGCTAACAACCGCCAATAAACTCCTCTGTTATGTTAATCCAAATACACTCTTAATCTGATAAAAACAAAATCTAAACTTCGCTAAAGTAACAAAACCTAGTAAAATATACAATCTTACTAAAACAAGATCTAAACTTTGCTGCTGTAGCAAATGTTAGTATAATATACAATCTAATTAAAACAAGATCTAAACTTCGCTATAGAAGCAAACGCTAATATAATATACAATCTCATTAAGGCAAGATCTAAACTTCACTGCTGTAGCAAACGCTAGTATAATATACAATCTAATTATAGCAAGATATGAACTTTGCTGAAGCAAACGCTAGTATAATATACAATCTAATTAAAGCAAGATCTAAACGTTGCTGTAGAAGCAACCGCTAGTATAATATACAATCTAATTAAAGCAAGATCTAAATTTCGCTGCTGTAGCTAACGCTTGTATAATATACAATCTTATTAAAGCAAGATCTAAATTTCGCTGCTGTAGCAAACGCTTGTATAATATACAATCTAATTAAAGCAAGATCTACATTTCGCTGCTGTAGCAAATGCTTGTATAATATACAATCTTATTAAGGCAAGATCTAAACTTCACTGCTGTAGCAAACGCTTGTATAATATACAATCTAATTAAAGAAAGATCTAAACTTCGCTGTAGTAGGAAACTTTCGTATGATATACAATCTCTTTAAGGCAACATCTAAACTTCGCTATAGACGCAAAAGTTAGTATAATATACAATCTCTTTAAGGCAAACTCTAAACTTCGCTATAGACGCAAAAGTTAGTATAATATACAATCTCTTTAAGGCAACATCTAAACTTCGCTATAGACGCAAAAGTTAGTATAATATACAATCTCTTTAAGGCAACATCTAAACTTCGCTATAGACGCAAAAGTTAGTATAATATACAATCTCTTTAAGGCAACATCTAAACTTCGCTATAGTCGCAAAAGTTAGTATAATATACAATCTCTTTAAGGCAACATCTAAACTTCGCTATAGAAGCAAATGCTAGTACAATATACAATAGCATTAAGGAAGATCTAAACTTCTCTATAGAAGCAAACGCTAGTATAATATACAATAGCATTAGACAAGATCTAAACGTTGGTGTTGTATCAAACGCGCGTATAGCCAAAATACAACTTCGACGAATTTTGCCTGCTTTCAATGATATAAAATATACCCCTGATGTCAATTTCTTTGGGTTTTGGCTCATTTTGAAAAGAAGACACTATCAACAACAAAACAGTACGGCCACCTACCGGTCCATCTTGCGTCTTTAACCCGTCTGTCCTCGTTAAGTATAGATAGTAACCGCCTATACTAACATCTGTAGCCGGGGTCCAGCTTAACGAAATTACCGTCGAGTTGTGTGTGGAACAAGCAAACGAGGTCGGGTCTGTAGTGGCTGAAATGCGAATTTAGAATAATATATATATGTAATTGTAATCACGTATATCCTTCAGGCACAGGGGCTGATGTGTCGGTGTAATGGGACATCACGACTGATGTGTCGGTGTAATAGGACATCACGAATGATGTGTCTGTGTAATGGGACATCACGACTGATGTGTCGGTGTAATAGGACATCACGAATGATGTGTCGGTGTAATGGGACATCACGACTGATGTGTCGGTGTAATAGGACATCACGAATGATGTGTCGGTGTAATGGGACATCACGACTGATGTGTCGGTGTCAGGATAAATACTACCGAAATCGCTGTGTTTATTTACCAATAAAACGCCGTGATATAACTGTATTACTGTTGAAACTGGCGTCAAATACCATTTAACCCTTTCCCATATACAACAAATCTGCAGCAGACGACTTTTGAAAGTAATTAGTCCATCATATGAAAACTGTCTAAGAATAAAAGAATAGTTATTGAATAATAAAGTTGAAAACATTGTGACAAGCGTAGAAATAGTTCGTGATGAGCAATTTTTACGTTTGTCACAATGTTTTCAAACGTCGTCTGCTGCAGAGGCGTGAGAAAGCGTCCGGTCAAGGGTTAAAACAAACTTATATCCCAGTCGTTTGACATAGACATGATTCTGCTGTCGGCGATTTCAAACAGTGATTTTGTATCATGTGAGGCAATATTTGGATTATAATTGCGAATGGCGTAGACCAAGATCATCAAGCGTATCCATGCAGTCTATTCTTGGTTTACACTGTTCGTTACTCATTTATTAATGTTAAGTAATGAATAGTCCGTACATACTTAAGAACTTGTCAAAAGTAAGCAGATCTGAAGCCGCCTGACTGAATTAAGCGGGATACAGGTAAGGATCACTTTATTTCATGTGAAAACGGGGAAAGCGATGATGAACCATTACCCGCATACAGGCGCTTTATGACGCCTCTGGGGCAGATAACTTTTGAAAACACTGTGGCAAATGGCGAAATTGCTCATACTAAGCAATTTCTCCATGTCCTCAACTGTTTTCAATAACCATTCTTTTATTTATAAAGATTTTTACATATTTTTTGACTACGTGTTTTCATTGTTGTCTGTAGCATTGTTGTTGTATGTGGGAAAGGTTTAAACAGTATAGGGTTAATAGCCCCTTTAGGATTACCTTGAACACACACAAGCGAAATTCCAGTCAATATCAACAATTGGAGGTAAACGTGTTGTCTTGAAGACTTGTCTAAAACACGCAATTGACCAGTGTGGTCATTCTGGGTATACATTGTATGTGTCCCCTTCATGCTGATTGTGGCCGAATTGCTGACTGGATGTTCGTAATGATTTCCTTTAATATTTTACAATCCTCTCATGGTGTGACGTAACCGCATTTTTACTTACAATCCGCTGCGATACGATTGTCATATCATTGACACATTTTAAAGTTCCATTATTGACTATTATATACTGTTGTCGCTTAAAGTTGTAGCATTCATATATTATAAAAGTTCCAATACACGAATATTAAAAATACACTATTTTCTTTTTAAAGCTGTATATTCACATATAATAAAAGTTCCATTACGAATAGTGTACACTGTTATCACAAAAAGATGTTTCATCATTCGCACATTATCAAACTTCCATTATTGAATTATACTGTTATAGGAAGTAGCAACATGATTAAATAATTATTAAAATCGATTATTTTGTTTTAGATTTAAATTGTGATCCAGGAAAATTGATGTTAACATATGAGCCGTCTCGCGTGAAAACCAACATTATGGCATCTGCGTAATGTATCGACCCAGATCAGCCTGTGCAGTCCGCGCAGACTGATCAGAGCCGACACATTCCGCCTCAGGGGGATTGAGGTATAGAATAATGATTCCTGAAACAGTAAATCCACAGGAGGCGAACAGTTTCTATCCGGGTAAGCCTGCGCGGCATGCTTAGGCTGATCCTGGTCGATACATTTACGCAGAGTCCATAATGTTGGTTTTCTCGCGGGACGGCTCATATTTATTACGAATGTAGATAAAGATCGGCTTGCGCTTCCGTGCAGTTTGATACTTATAGACAAAGTTTGTCAGAATATTCGAGAAACTGTCCGTGACTTACAAGCGAACTGTACACGATCACGTTGTGCGGATACAAACGTTGATCTTGATCTTCACTGGACGCAAATGTCAGATTAGTTATCCTGGATCACGGATCTTGAAATATTGTTTGTTTAGGTTAAATAATTAATAAGAGTTCACATGTTAAAATATTTATACAAAACAATATATAGTGTGTTAAATCAAATTTCGAAAAATATCTCCTAAATTTGCTGGCTTTTTCTTGACTTCTTTAAAGTTTATGCGTGTATAATAACGACAGAATCCTTGTTAAAGCTTTACACAAAATTGTAACCTTTACTGAGGATTATTAAATTCACCAACGTGTTTGTATTCATCAAATGTTCCCGTTAAATGTAAAATTTCGACGCTTTATTCCTAGGTATCCGTTCACTTTTAAAACCACGACTTGAGGTTCCAATATTGCTACGTTTAAATAATTACATAAAAGACATTTCTGAAAATGTATAAAAACCTATAAGATCAGTTATCTACATTAATCTTGAAAAAAGAATATCGTGAAGACTTTTTCCACATAAAATGTTGCACAAAAAAAACTTCTCTGCGTTATACATGATTAAATATATAACACGTCATACATCTCCTCTAATATATATTATGCATAATAATGTTGCACCATTTTGTATATTTTTTAATCACCGCGTGTTGAAGCGATTATCCAATCCCCTCTTACAATGAGTAAGCCACGTCACAGTAAAATCGACTTTCCAGCGGGCATTTGGTCAAGAGAATAGCGAGACCAGCCTGCACTACAGTGCAGTCTGATCGTGTTCTGTTCTGTTCACCATGCTATAACAGAAGCACCCCGGTTTCATTTGAAGGACTGTAAACATCATAAAATGCCTGTGCAAGTATGGTATACGATCCAGAACGTCTTTAGCGATTCATCGTATAGACAGTGAAGGACTGTATTCAACTAAGTTATATATATATATATATATGAGTCGTTCCACGAGATAACCAACATTATGGAATCTGCGTAATGTATCGACCAAGATCAGCCTGAGCAGTCCCTGCATGCTAATCCGAGCCGACACATTCTGTCTCAGGGGGGTAGAGGTATAGAGTAATGATTCCTGAAACAGAAAATCTACAGAAGGCGAAAAAAGTCTGTCCGGGTTAGACTGCGCGGCATGCTTAGGCTGATCTTGATCGATACTTTACGTCCACAATGTTGGTTTTCTCGTGGAACGGCTCATATGATATGAGCCGTGCCATTGTAGCCTGTGCGAACAGTGAAGACTCCGGCGAGTCTGTGCCGCTGTACGGACTAATCAAAACAA
>JASEVX010000003.1:16021538-16088938 GCA_031761405.1 Serripes groenlandicus | reverse complement strand
CTTATATCTCCCCCCGACAATTCCATATAACCCCAAACATCCCCTCACTATCTCTCCACTCTCAATAACATCCTCTTGCCATATAAACTTTCACTCATTACCTCTACATCAAATCCCTCCCCACCTTCCACTCCCCTTATACATACTCAACCTATATCTTCATAAATTCATCAATTCATACACCCTCTCTAACCATACTTATAAAATACAAATTAACATCATAAACCAAAACACAAACCCACACCCCACACACCTACTCCCCACCTACCCTTTACTTACCAAAATACCAACAAACACAAACCACCCCCACATCTTACTCAAATCCCCCCAACTCCCCCAACAATCCAACCTAATCCCCCAATATTCCCCCCTTCTCCCATAAAACATCTCAAAAAAAAATCACATAAACCCTCCTATACCTCCTTACACTACAAACTTCCCCTCTAACCTATCCCCTCTTATCAAAAAATACAACCACCAACCAACCATAATCCCACCCCACCCACCCAACCACCCATAACTATCTCTACATATCACTTATAACCCAACTAAAACACTACACACCAAACCTCAATAACACCAAATACTACTCACCACACTACTAAATCCTTTCAAACATCCTCCCCCACCTATACAAAACATAACACACAACCTAATCTAACACTTCACCTCACTTATTAATTATTAACTCTCTACAACTTAATCTTCCTAATTAACTCATTCTTTACACCACCAACCCCCCATTCCAACATTAATCACAAATCTCCCTCAATTATAAACTCAACTCATATAATACCACCAATCTATAACTACCAATAACCACCAAAAATCCCCTAAACATCCCCAACTAATCCCTTTACCACCCCCACCACACACTTAATTCCCAAATCACCACTCCACAAACCTCAATCAACACAATAAATTAACACCTACCTAATCAATCCCTTAATCAATAAATAACCCCAAAAAAAATATCCCCTCAACCCATCACACAAAACATTTACTAATCTTCAAACAACACCCACATCTCTAACTCTCTCCCCCCCCAATATTCACATTACCCTACACTCCTTACACACTCATCTTCTTAACTTCCTCCATAACTCAATATTCAAAACATAAACCTTCACAACAAACCCAACACCCCTCCATATACTTCATTACACTAATTCATCATCTCTCCATATTTACTCACATCATCCACATAATTAAAACACTCTTTCTTACAAATTAAAAAAACACACCCCACATATATACTCTACACACTACCCACTAAACCACCCCTTTCTAAACCACCACCAAACACCACATAATACATATAACCACCCACCCCATCCCACACCCTCAATACCCCCACTATAACCTACAAACTCCCATACCTCACAACCCATCTCCATACAAATCCTTAACTATCCCTTTAAACACCTTATTCAACAAACTAAAACTATCTAAACTTTACTCCACTCCACTCTATTTCTCCTTCACACAATATTCCCCCCACCACACTCCCAATCTTTCCCCCATCAAAACAACATACAAAAACACAACCTATCTCAACCCCTATTCTATTCTCACCCTCCTCCCTACTTCCCCTTACTCTTATAACAACTTTTAATACCTATCTCCCATACATCCACCAAAAAACTTAACACTAATAACCCCAATTTAACCAAATAACTATTTCTTACTCTTTAACCTTTCTCATATTCTATCTTAGTACTCTCCTCCTTCCACACAATTTCTCCACTACTCCCACCACATCCCACCTAATACCCCACCCAAACACAACCAATACAACCCTACAAACCATATCAAATCACCTATTCCAAATCCTCCACATCTCCCCTCAACCTAGCCACTCATAAGCTCAAATATACTACACATTATAAATATCCTACGACCGTCATCAATTAATTCTACAATCAACACTTTAGCCTTCAACAAACTTAAATCAAACTACGCTAACTACTCATACACCAACTACTCTACAACTATCATTAAGAAGACAGCTCCGCACTCCCGCCATAACCCTCTCCACATTATCCCCTAGACCTACAATCTTGACGCCTATCAACTCATAAGCCAAACCTAACTACACTATATAACTTAAATCTCAAATTAACCCTCGACTATTCTATCGGGAAATAAACAACAACCGGTAAAGTTAAAACCCACCATGAAAACAATGAAAACTAACTGAAACTCTGCAAACGCCTGCTGCCAAATCTCGACACGCACTACCCATTAACGATCCTGTCTCGTGACCGAACCTTGCCCATGGAGTCCATAACGGAACAATACCGCTAAATCCACTTACACTCGTCCCCAAATAAGACTAACGACCACATTCATTGCATCGAAAATTAAACATCACCAGAATGTAATGCAATATGGCATGAGTTGTAATCTGTATAGGATTCACTGAAATGAATTGATTAGCATCACTTATCGTATTTAGACTCTGTATGAAAGTGAAAGGAAAGCTAAACACCGGTATTTGTCCGTGCGATTTGTCGCAATGACGGTAACCATTTCGCCTGTGAGTTATTTCTTAGCCACATGCAAGACCCACATTGTATTGATTGTTTTAAAGCTATAGAGGTAACTCTTTTCAATGATGTATGATGTTCTACAAGAGAAACGCATTAGCAAGGGTGACAACTGAGGACTGAAACTCGTTGATTTACATGGAAACAAGGAAGGGACTTATTTGGTGTATTGTAACCTAAAACGTACTCTGGGGTGTCCATGGAAAGTATCAGATCATCCCAAAATATCTCTGGAAAGTTGTCCAAATACTCCGGGGACTTTCCCTGGAAAAAATGGAATTCCAAGAAATTTCTTCAGCCGGGACCGTCGAGCATATTTAAAGGTGAATACGCCTGTAATTGAACCTGAAACTACACGCATCTAATGCTTACCTAGGGTTTTAGAGTTCTCTGAGGAGTACGGTCCATAGTACCCACCGTCGTTCCAAGATCGAATGTTGATGAGGTATTTGGTATCGAACTGGAGACCCGTGATCGTATAGGCCAGGGTGGCCGTGCTGTTGAAGTCGATGTACGTATATTCATCGTTGTAATAACTGATGTGTCCAAGCTGCCAGCCTGAATAAATACAAGGGGAATCATTGTAGAAAATAGAAATATAAAGTAGTATAATAGTAGTAGTAGAATTGGTAGGAAAAGCAATAGTAGTAGTTGTAGCAGTAGTAATAGAAGTAGTAGTAGCAGTAGTAGTAGTAGTAGTAGTAGTAGTAGTAGTAGTAGTAAAAGTAGTAGTATTTGTTGCAGTAGTAGTAGTAGTAGTAGTAGTAGTAGTAGTAGTTGTAGTAGAAGTAGTAGTAGTAGAAGTATTAGGTATAGAAGTAGTAGTAGTAGTAGTAACGCCAGAAGTAGTAGTAGTAGTAGTAGTAGTAGTAGTAGTAGTAGTAGTAGTAGTAGTAGTAGTAGTAGTAGTAGTAGTAGTAGTAGTAGTAGTAGTAGTAGTAGTAGTAGTAGTAGTAGTAGTAGTAGTTGTAGTAGTTGTAGTAGTAGTAGTTGTAGTAGTAGTTGTAGTAGTAGTAGTAGTAGTTGTAGTAGTAGTTGTAGTAGTTGTAGTAGTAGTTGTAGTAGTAGTAGTAACGCCAGTAGTAGTAGTAATAACAATAGCAGTAGTAGTAGTAGTAGTAGTAGTAGTAGTAGTAGTAGTAGTAGTAGTTGTAGTAGTAGTTGTAGTAGTTGTAGTAGTAGTTGTAGTAGTAGTAGTAACGCCAGTAGTAGTAGTAATAACAATAGCAGTAGAAGTAGTAGTAGTAGTAGTAGTAGTAGTTGAAGAAGTGGTAGTAGTAGTAGTAGTAGTAGTAGTAGTAGTTGTAGTAGTAGTTGAAGAAGTAGTAGTAGTTGTAGTAGTAGTAGTAGTAGTAGTAGTAGTAGTAGTTGTAGTAGTAGTTGAAGTAGTGGTAGTAGTAGTAGTAGTAGTAGTAGAAGTAGTAGTTGTAGTAGTAGTAGTAGTAGTAGTAGTAGTAGTAGTAGTAGTAGTAGTAACGCCAGTAGTAGTAGTAATAACAATAGCAGTAGAAGTAGCAGTAATAACAGACGAGGTAGGAATATAAATAGCAGTATTAGTAGTAATAGAAATAGTAGTATTAGTAGAAGTACTATTAGAAGAAGCAGTATAATATATATTATTACATGTAATATTAGTAGACGCATGAATATTAGCAGACCTAGAAGTATTATTAGAACAGCAGTAGTAAATGCTGTATATATAATTACCGAAAGCAACGCCATTCCAGTACACAGCATCAAGTGATCCCCATGTACAACTGATCTCAGTATTGGAAATCCCCTCGCAAGTCAAATTAAAGTTGGACAGGTCCGGATCTGAAAAAGAATACAGACATCATAAAAGCATATGTTATTTCAGTGGTTCTGATTGAACATGAGTCATGTCAAGAGAAAACGCGTCTAACTGCTTCCACCTAAAGTGGTCTAGGTTTGAAACAAAATTAATCGGATTGCGATTCTGGCTTAATCCGTTTTAAATGTATTAAGAGTCACTAAGTACTCAAAAGAGGTGTTAATTGGGTGCGGGGTCAATTTACTGACCTAACTAGTAGTGCAAGGCCGTGTAGATGGCCTGATTGAAGATGAGCCACGACAGAATAAATTCAAAGCACAGAAGTGCTGACGGCCTGGGGGCTGCAGGAAGGTTGGAGAAGAAGGGAAAATGTGAAAGAAAATAACAATTGCAGCTTATATTTATGTATTTATTGTTAAGAAGTTAACAGATCATATCAAAAATAGTAAATATTATGAAATTGGCAATCGGAAAGCAGGAGGACCTTGTTGGCCCTATATTGCTCACCTGAATGCAAGAGCTCACAAGTATACATATTGACATTTTTAGTCGCACGGACCCTACAGGCCCCCAGGTGAATCCGCCACTGCATTTTTCACCCGATCTGTTCCACTTCGCGAATGTTAATAAGCTCTCATATTTGACCTCTCGGCGCATTAATTTCTTAAGCATTTGTTAAACTTATATTGGAGTACTCACGCCTTAAGGTTTTCGCTGATGTTCCAACAATATTATAATTATATTTTTTGGAAGAATTTAACCTTTTAAATGAAGTTTTGTTGAATCCATGATGGACTATTTTTTTCGCGCAATCTCACCCTAAAATGCGTTGTTCGGTGCTAACAGCAATTGGCAGGCTGCCAAATCCGAAAAAAATGGTACTACTACTATGATCAGGGGCTAAAGCCCCAGACCAAAAAACCAAGGAAACTAACAGCATCTATGTTACGGCATCACATTAAGTGGTCCGAGTTTGAAACATATTAGTCATGCAAGGCAGTGCGATCACCATGTAGATGGCCTGGTTGAAAATGAGCTATGACGACAAAACGAGGAAACTAACAGCATCCATGTTAAGGCCTCACATTTAGTGTTCCAGGTTTGAAACAAAATTAATATGGGGCTAACATTCTTGCTTTACATATTTGAGTTACTAGTTCATGTATGACATTGTGTGTATGTGGAATAAAGCAAAGTTTAACCACGGGAGGGTTTCAGTGTACTGTCCGAAGAAGTCGTACAAGGCTGTGCGATCACCATGTAGTGGTCTGGGATTGAAACAAAATATATGGGCTCTAGTAAGACTGTGCGTATAGCTATTAACACAGATTAGAACCAGGGTGGTCAACTTACTGTCCGAAGAAGTCGTACAAGTCTGTGTGATCACCGTGTAATTGGTCCCACCCGAATACGAATTGATCGATATGTCATACTGGGCGTAGTTTCCCAAGCCATAAAACGTGTAAGAAACGTAGTTGCGTGCAGGTAAGGTAATTCCCTGAAAGGAAATCATAAACATATCATTGATGCAGTGGTAAGCCTCTAGTACCAAAGATCTCAGGCTTGTTTCCACACGAACGGCGCGAGTACTAGTTTTGTCGCAAGGAAGCAGACATCGAGCGTGATTAATATGAGCTGAAATCTTGTTTCGCAATCGATGTAAAATAAATAATTTTAAACTAAAATATTTGCTAGTAAAAGATTCCTTCTTTAGGTGCGTGTCACGTTTCATCGATTTTTGACATTTACGGTTACTTCTATAAACGTCATACTTTAAAAAGAAAACGCGTGGACAGAATATTTACTTCGTTGCGATCTACATGTTTTTACTGTGTATACATGCTACAGAACCTTTCATATCCGACAAGACCTTATGTTATAGGAATATATCTAGTAATGGGTTGTCAAACATCCGCTCTTTTTTTTTTTTGATAAACGGAACTTGTTTCAGTTTAATCTATAACTTGATTGTTCGGCTAACAACCGCCAATAAACTCCTCTGTTATGTTAATCCAAATACACTCTTAATCTGATAAAAACAAAATCTAAACTTCGCTAAAGTAACAAAACCTAGTAAAATATACAATCTTACTAAAACAAGATCTAAACTTTGCTGCTGTAGCAAATGTTAGTATAATATACAATCTAATTAAAACAAGATCTAAACTTCGCTATAGAAGCAAACGCTAATATAATATACAATCTCATTAAGGCAAGATCTAAACTTCACTGCTGTAGCAAACGCTAGTATAATATACAATCTAATTATAGCAAGATATGAACTTTGCTGAAGCAAACGCTAGTATAATATACAATCTAATTAAAGCAAGATCTAAACGTTGCTGTAGAAGCAACCGCTAGTATAATATACAATCTAATTAAAGCAAGATCTAAATTTCGCTGCTGTAGCTAACGCTTGTATAATATACAATCTTATTAAAGCAAGATCTAAATTTCGCTGCTGTAGCAAACGCTTGTATAATATACAATCTAATTAAAGCAAGATCTACATTTCGCTGCTGTAGCAAATGCTTGTATAATATACAATCTTATTAAGGCAAGATCTAAACTTCACTGCTGTAGCAAACGCTTGTATAATATACAATCTAATTAAAGAAAGATCTAAACTTCGCTGTAGTAGGAAACTTTCGTATGATATACAATCTCTTTAAGGCAACATCTAAACTTCGCTATAGACGCAAAAGTTAGTATAATATACAATCTCTTTAAGGCAAACTCTAAACTTCGCTATAGACGCAAAAGTTAGTATAATATACAATCTCTTTAAGGCAACATCTAAACTTCGCTATAGACGCAAAAGTTAGTATAATATACAATCTCTTTAAGGCAACATCTAAACTTCGCTATAGACGCAAAAGTTAGTATAATATACAATCTCTTTAAGGCAACATCTAAACTTCGCTATAGTCGCAAAAGTTAGTATAATATACAATCTCTTTAAGGCAACATCTAAACTTCGCTATAGAAGCAAATGCTAGTACAATATACAATAGCATTAAGGAAGATCTAAACTTCTCTATAGAAGCAAACGCTAGTATAATATACAATAGCATTAGACAAGATCTAAACGTTGGTGTTGTATCAAACGCGCGTATAGCCAAAATACAACTTCGACGAATTTTGCCTGCTTTCAATGATATAAAATATACCCCTGATGTCAATTTCTTTGGGTTTTGGCTCATTTTGAAAAGAAGACACTATCAACAACAAAACAGTACGGCCACCTACCGGTCCATCTTGCGTCTTTAACCCGTCTGTCCTCGTTAAGTATAGATAGTAACCGCCTATACTAACATCTGTAGCCGGGGTCCAGCTTAACGAAATTACCGTCGAGTTGTGTGTGGAACAAGCAAACGAGGTCGGGTCTGTAGTGGCTGAAATGCGAATTTAGAATAATATATATATGTAATTGTAATCACGTATATCCTTCAGGCACAGGGGCTGATGTGTCGGTGTAATGGGACATCACGACTGATGTGTCGGTGTAATAGGACATCACGAATGATGTGTCTGTGTAATGGGACATCACGACTGATGTGTCGGTGTAATAGGACATCACGAATGATGTGTCGGTGTAATGGGACATCACGACTGATGTGTCGGTGTAATAGGACATCACGAATGATGTGTCGGTGTAATGGGACATCACGACTGATGTGTCGGTGTCAGGATAAATACTACCGAAATCGCTGTGTTTATTTACCAATAAAACGCCGTGATATAACTGTATTACTGTTGAAACTGGCGTCAAATACCATTTAACCCTTTCCCATATACAACAAATCTGCAGCAGACGACTTTTGAAAGTAATTAGTCCATCATATGAAAACTGTCTAAGAATAAAAGAATAGTTATTGAATAATAAAGTTGAAAACATTGTGACAAGCGTAGAAATAGTTCGTGATGAGCAATTTTTACGTTTGTCACAATGTTTTCAAACGTCGTCTGCTGCAGAGGCGTGAGAAAGCGTCCGGTCAAGGGTTAAAACAAACTTATATCCCAGTCGTTTGACATAGACATGATTCTGCTGTCGGCGATTTCAAACAGTGATTTTGTATCATGTGAGGCAATATTTGGATTATAATTGCGAATGGCGTAGACCAAGATCATCAAGCGTATCCATGCAGTCTATTCTTGGTTTACACTGTTCGTTACTCATTTATTAATGTTAAGTAATGAATAGTCCGTACATACTTAAGAACTTGTCAAAAGTAAGCAGATCTGAAGCCGCCTGACTGAATTAAGCGGGATACAGGTAAGGATCACTTTATTTCATGTGAAAACGGGGAAAGCGATGATGAACCATTACCCGCATACAGGCGCTTTATGACGCCTCTGGGGCAGATAACTTTTGAAAACACTGTGGCAAATGGCGAAATTGCTCATACTAAGCAATTTCTCCATGTCCTCAACTGTTTTCAATAACCATTCTTTTATTTATAAAGATTTTTACATATTTTTTGACTACGTGTTTTCATTGTTGTCTGTAGCATTGTTGTTGTATGTGGGAAAGGTTTAAACAGTATAGGGTTAATAGCCCCTTTAGGATTACCTTGAACACACACAAGCGAAATTCCAGTCAATATCAACAATTGGAGGTAAACGTGTTGTCTTGAAGACTTGTCTAAAACACGCAATTGACCAGTGTGGTCATTCTGGGTATACATTGTATGTGTCCCCTTCATGCTGATTGTGGCCGAATTGCTGACTGGATGTTCGTAATGATTTCCTTTAATATTTTACAATCCTCTCATGGTGTGACGTAACCGCATTTTTACTTACAATCCGCTGCGATACGATTGTCATATCATTGACACATTTTAAAGTTCCATTATTGACTATTATATACTGTTGTCGCTTAAAGTTGTAGCATTCATATATTATAAAAGTTCCAATACACGAATATTAAAAATACACTATTTTCTTTTTAAAGCTGTATATTCACATATAATAAAAGTTCCATTACGAATAGTGTACACTGTTATCACAAAAAGATGTTTCATCATTCGCACATTATCAAACTTCCATTATTGAATTATACTGTTATAGGAAGTAGCAACATGATTAAATAATTATTAAAATCGATTATTTTGTTTTAGATTTAAATTGTGATCCAGGAAAATTGATGTTAACATATGAGCCGTCTCGCGTGAAAACCAACATTATGGCATCTGCGTAATGTATCGACCCAGATCAGCCTGTGCAGTCCGCGCAGACTGATCAGAGCCGACACATTCCGCCTCAGGGGGATTGAGGTATAGAATAATGATTCCTGAAACAGTAAATCCACAGGAGGCGAACAGTTTCTATCCGGGTAAGCCTGCGCGGCATGCTTAGGCTGATCCTGGTCGATACATTTACGCAGAGTCCATAATGTTGGTTTTCTCGCGGGACGGCTCATATTTATTACGAATGTAGATAAAGATCGGCTTGCGCTTCCGTGCAGTTTGATACTTATAGACAAAGTTTGTCAGAATATTCGAGAAACTGTCCGTGACTTACAAGCGAACTGTACACGATCACGTTGTGCGGATACAAACGTTGATCTTGATCTTCACTGGACGCAAATGTCAGATTAGTTATCCTGGATCACGGATCTTGAAATATTGTTTGTTTAGGTTAAATAATTAATAAGAGTTCACATGTTAAAATATTTATACAAAACAATATATAGTGTGTTAAATCAAATTTCGAAAAATATCTCCTAAATTTGCTGGCTTTTTCTTGACTTCTTTAAAGTTTATGCGTGTATAATAACGACAGAATCCTTGTTAAAGCTTTACACAAAATTGTAACCTTTACTGAGGATTATTAAATTCACCAACGTGTTTGTATTCATCAAATGTTCCCGTTAAATGTAAAATTTCGACGCTTTATTCCTAGGTATCCGTTCACTTTTAAAACCACGACTTGAGGTTCCAATATTGCTACGTTTAAATAATTACATAAAAGACATTTCTGAAAATGTATAAAAACCTATAAGATCAGTTATCTACATTAATCTTGAAAAAAGAATATCGTGAAGACTTTTTCCACATAAAATGTTGCACAAAAAAAACTTCTCTGCGTTATACATGATTAAATATATAACACGTCATACATCTCCTCTAATATATATTATGCATAATAATGTTGCACCATTTTGTATATTTTTTAATCACCGCGTGTTGAAGCGATTATCCAATCCCCTCTTACAATGAGTAAGCCACGTCACAGTAAAATCGACTTTCCAGCGGGCATTTGGTCAAGAGAATAGCGAGACCAGCCTGCACTACAGTGCAGTCTGATCGTGTTCTGTTCTGTTCACCATGCTATAACAGAAGCACCCCGGTTTCATTTGAAGGACTGTAAACATCATAAAATGCCTGTGCAAGTATGGTATACGATCCAGAACGTCTTTAGCGATTCATCGTATAGACAGTGAAGGACTGTATTCAACTAAGTTATATATATATATATATATGAGTCGTTCCACGAGATAACCAACATTATGGAATCTGCGTAATGTATCGACCAAGATCAGCCTGAGCAGTCCCTGCATGCTAATCCGAGCCGACACATTCTGTCTCAGGGGGGTAGAGGTATAGAGTAATGATTCCTGAAACAGAAAATCTACAGAAGGCGAAAAAAGTCTGTCCGGGTTAGACTGCGCGGCATGCTTAGGCTGATCTTGATCGATACTTTACGTCCACAATGTTGGTTTTCTCGTGGAACGGCTCATATGATATGAGCCGTGCCATTGTAGCCTGTGCGAACAGTGAAGACTCCGGCGAGTCTGTGCCGCTGTACGGACTAATCAAAACAATCACAATCCGGTCCCGCAAAAACAATCACTGTCCGGTCCGTATACATTTAGACGATACAATGATGTAATTCTGGCGAAAACAATTGAAGTATATCTCCTACGTTTCTTCCCTACGTTTCTTGTCTCATACCCCTGTATTGTAAACCATTCCTACATATAAGAATTCTGAAGACTTTGAAAAAAAAATCGAGGAGAAAATACCGAATGCCTCTATAACCTTCAGTATAATTAGTTTATATAATTAAAAACATCATCATCAGCAATTTATCTTGTGTCACAATGTTTTCAAAGGTCGTCGGCTGCAGTGACATCAGAAAATGTCTGTATGTGGGTAAGGGATAGTCTTAAACGGATGCGTTGCTTCCTCAAATCGCCTGAATCGGCTCTATGAGTATCGTTATGATATTGATAAGACAGCAACTATATTGGATTGAAAAAATAAAAAAAATACTCATTTGACTTTAACACAATAACTAAATACATTTTTTTATAGAAGTGGGAATAAATGGTGGGGAAAGGATTAATTAGATTATAGCAGATTAGTATATATATCCTGACCTTAACAGTTCTTGAAATACTTGACTGCAACCATGTAACCCTAGAGGAGTGGTATTACTTGCCAATTTTAACCTGATCCTGACCTTTATGTCAAGATGTAAAGCTCAAATTATACCAAAGTAAATCCGTAGCCAGGCTGATCTAAATAGTCTTAAAATAACCTGTGTTTTCCTTAAAATAAGGTTTGTGCAATGATAATGCACAATTAAAGATTCGATAGTATTGACAAGATATTGGCGTTCATAATACCTTCACAAAACTGCATTTAATATGTGACAATTCACTGTAAATATGTATAGGATGCAAAGGAACTGTTAATATTTGGTATACGACCTTGTCTGATATTGCGAATATGGTACATTGTATTTGGAAAACTTAGATTATTTAAAGCTTAAAGCTGAGGTAAATCTTTTAAAAAATATAGGTTGTTCTATCTGTAAAAAAATTATGACAGTGTGACAATTAAGGGTTGAAACATGTTGATGTACATATAAATAAATAAGGAATAAAACGTACTATGACTTATATAAATATAGGCATAATAATTATATCAATACACAACTCTGAACAAAAGTCAGTAACAGGTTAACCTTGTCAAGTAACACCTATCCTGTATTAAAGTACACCATGCATAGTCAGTAACAGGTTAACCTTGTCCAGTAATACCTATCCTGTATTAAAGTACACCATGCATAGTCAGTAACAGGTTAACCTTGTCAAGTAACACCTATCCTGTATTAGAGTACACCATGCATAGTCAGTAACAGGTTAACCTTGTCAAGTAATACCTATCCTGTATTAAAGTACACTATGCATAGTCAGTAACAGGTTAACCTTGTCAAGTAATACCTATCCTGTATTACAGTACACCATGCATAGTCAGTAACAGGTTAACCTTGTCAAGTAATACCTATCCTGTATTAAAGTACACCATGCATAGTCAGTAACAGGTTTACCTTGTCAAGTAATACCTATCCTGTATTAAATTACACCATGCATAGTCAGTAACAGGTTAACCTTGTCAAGTAACACCTATCCTGTATTGAAGTACACCATGCATAGTCAGTAACAGGTTAACCTTGTCAAGTAACACCTATCATGTATTAAAGTACACCATGCATAGTCAGTAACAGGTTAACCTTGTCAAGTAACACCTATCCTGTATTAAAGTACACCATGCATAGTCAGTAACAGGTTAACCTTGTCAAGTAACACCTATCCTGTATTAAAGTACACCATGCATAGTCAGTAACAGGTTAACCTTGTCCAGTAATACCTATCCTGTATTAAAGTACACCATGCATACTAACCAGCTGAGTGAACTCCCTGAGACATAAAAGAACCAATCCTAATGAGGTCAATATGGTAATCTCGTCATTAATACCTTAGACGAGTTATTAACCTTAATAATCCCCCCCCCCCCCCCCCCCCCCTTCTCCCCTTTCACACATACATCAAGTCTTCAGCAGACGACTTTTAAAAATCTTGGCAAAAATATGAAAAATATCTGTAAAAGGAAGTTTGGTAATTGAATTGAGTTGAAACAATCGTGGGAAATGAAGAGATTGCTATGAGCAATTTCTCCTTTAGTCACAATGTTTTGAAAAGGCGTTTGCTGCAGAAGCGTGGAAATGCATTTGTATGTGGGTAAGGGTTAAGCATATTAAATACATGTTAATTCAATTATTAATTTTCACATAAATGCTCCAAACCTCCTTCCTTGTAAAAACAATTTTAGAAAAGTCAACTACTTTCAAAAGCGTATTTGGAAAAGGAGTAACTACTCCTGGTGTGTTTTTCCCCAAGCCCCAATTTTCACCGTGTCTAATAATTCTGTTTTTTAATTGCATAGATATTTAATCACATGTAGAATCATCAAATGTATGGGTTAACTACTTTGGCAGAGGACTCTCTATGTCTTTATCACATGGCAATGCTTGTATCCAATCTAATATGCCCATTACGTATTTCTCTATATGTTACACGTGTAATATAACATGACCGATTCCTACAAAATGGCTGAGAACGTGTATCCGGTAAAAACAAACGTCAAGATAGATGAACGAGGTAAAGGGACCATTATCGGTCATTAAAAAAAATGTGTGATTAGTTACCAGTTTATTAAGTAGTACATGTTGGGACTATTTTCTGACAGCGTAAAAACGATTTTCTGTGTCATTTCATAAAGTTTTATTAAACTCGTACAAGAAATTTGTTTTTTGCCAGAGGCTCGCTTAATAACACATTTCTGGAACTCGTTTAATAAAACTTTTTATTATATGCCTGTTTATTTAATACACCACGACAGGTTAAATTTCCGTATCTATATGCGGTGTAAATACAAGATTGTGACGTCATACATTGCCGTGACCGGTTTGATGATGATATTGGGCGGGGCATACGTATTTGAATGCATTATAGGGCGTGGCGTAATCATTGAAGCGATATTCATCCGCCCCTTCATAATCTTAATTTTACGGTTAATAAAATGTAAACTCATAAATTTTCGCTGCTCATAGATTGTAGGTATATAATAAAAAGGAATATTATGTTGTGGGGTGGATAATTGAGTTCGTATTGACGACGCGTAGCCTTGAGGAAAATCCATATCTTAGCTCGACCTACGGTCTCGTAAGATATCGATTTGTCCACGCTACTTGTCGTGGAATGCGAACTCATTTATCCACCCCCACAACATAATATTCCGTATATATGAAATGCCAACTCATGTCAAGGTCCTATATATACAGATCCTTTATAAATACAGAGGCTCGCATAATAACAAATTTCTTGAACTCGCTTAATAAAACTGTATATGAAATGACAACTCATGTCAGGTCCTATATATACAGATCCCTCTATAGATACAGAGGCTCGCTTAATAACAAATTTCTTGAACTCGTTTAATAAAACTTTATATGAAATGACAACTCATGTCATACCCTATATATACAACGAACTGTATGGTATTGATCGGCGCCTGTTCAACAGTGTGTTTCAGTTAATCACGGCTTATCATAGCTTAATGAACCGTCCCCACGAGAAAACCAACATTATGGCTATGATATAGAATACTTTGTGTTTATGTTTTATTTCTTCAGGCTACATTGACAATAAGATAGCACTAGCCTATTAAGTAAACCATTATTTTGCTTGTTTTATTGGGATATTATGCCGTTTTCAACATTAATTCAGTTATATCACGGCGACAGTTTACTATATTCATAAATCCTGGGTAAAAACCCTTGAAATTCAACTAAATGTGTTCAATTTGTAAATATGTCAAGATAAAAATGTGTTAAATGTCAGGTGTCAAAATCCTCAATCTCACATTCATTCTTTACGATGATTGGTAACATTCAATTGGACTAGCGTCATTGATAACGCCTCGGTGGTTTAGTAGTAGAGATTCTTCCTCGGGTGCGGAATGTCTTGAGTTCGGGTTCATACAAAGACTTTAAACATGGCAGTAATGTCTGCCCTCCTTAGCGCAACAGGGTTGCGGGGTTAGCATTACGACTGACTGGTTGATGTCAGGATAAAATGACAAGTATTATTGGTACATTACCCAGGAAACGCCGTGACATAACTGATGTTGTCTTTTAAAGACGCAAACAATCAATCAATGGTAAATCGAATTAGGATGGCAAGGGTAGGAACAAATACTTTTTGATTTCATAAACCCATATCTCCATAATGATATGTTATAGCTTTGTGAATTAGAATAAGAATACCGCTTTCAACATGTTTTCAGTTATATCACGGTGTTTTCTGGGTAAGTTACCAGTACTTCAGGTCCAGCATGTCTTCAATTATATCACGGTGTTTTCTGGGTAAGTTACCAGTACCTCAGGTCAAGCATGTTTTCAGTTATATCGCGATGTTTTCTGGGTAAGTTACCAGTACCTGCAGGGTCCAGCATGTTTTCAGTTATACCGCGGTGTTTTTCTGGGTAAGTTATCAGTAACTCAGGTCCAGCATGTTTTCAGTTATACCGCGGGTGTTTTCTGGGTAAGTTATCAGTACCTCAGGTCCAGCATGTTTTCAGTTATACCGCGGTGTTTTCTGGGTAAGTTATCAGTACCTCAGGTCCAGCATGTTTTCAGTTATTACCGCGGTTTTTTTCTGGGTAAGTTATCAGTACCTCAGGTCCAGCATGTTTTCAGTTATACCGCGGTGTTTTCTGGGTAAGTTATCAGTACCTCAGGTCCAGCATGTTTTCAGTTATATCGCGATGTTTTCTGGGTAAGTTACCAGTGACGCTCAGTGTCCAGCATGTTTTCAGTTATAACGCGGGTGTTTTCTGGGTAAGTTATCAGTACCTCAGGTCCAGCATGTTTTCAGTTATACCGCGGTGTTTTCTGGGTAAGTTATCAGTACCTCAGGTCCAGCATGTTTTCAGTTATACGCGGTGTTTTCTGGGTAAGTTACCAGTACCTCAGGTCCAGCATGTTTTCAGTTACAACGCGGTGTTTTCTGGGTAAGTTATCAGTACCTCAGGTCCAGCATGTTTTCAGTTATATCGCGATGTTTTCTGGGTAATTTACCAGTACCTCAGGTCCAGCATGTTTTCAGTTATAACGCGGTGTTTTCTGGGTAAGTTATCAGTACCTCAGGTCCAGCATGTTTTCAGTTATACCGTGGTGTTTTCTGGGTAAGTGATCAGTACCTCAGGTCCAGCATGTTTTCAGTTATACCGCGGTGTTTTCTGGGTAAGTTATCAGTACCTCAGGTCCAGCATGTTTTCAGTTATACCGCGATGTTTTCTGGGTAAAGTTACCAGTACCTCAGGTCCAGCATGTTTTCAGTTATAACGCGGTGGTTTTCTGGGTAAGTTACCAGTACCTCAGGTCCAGCATGTTTTCAGTTATACCGTGGTGTTTTCTGGGTAAGTGATCAGTACCTCAGGTCCAGCATGTTTTCAGTTATACCGCGGTGTTTTCTGGGTAAGTTATCAGTACCTCAGGTCCAGCATGTTTTCAGTTATACCGCGATGTTTTCTGGGTAAGTTACCAGTACCTCAGGTCCAGCATGTTTTCAGTTATAACGCGGTGTTTTCTGGGTAAGTTACCAGTACCTCAGGTCCAGCATGTTTTCAGTTATAACGCAGTGTTTTCTGGGTAAGTTATCAGTACCTCAGGTCCAGCATGTTTTCAGTTATAACGCGGTGTTTTCTGGGTAAGTTACCAGTACCTCAGGTCCAGCATGTTTTCAGTTATAACGCAGTGTTTTCTGGGTAAGTTACCAGTACCTCAGGTCCAGCATGTTTTCAGTTATATCGCGGTGTTTTCTGGGTAAGTTACCAGTACCTCATGTCCAGCATGTTTTCAGTTATACCGCGGTGTTTTCTGGGTAAGTTATCAGTACCTCAGGTCCAGCATGTTTTCAGTTATACCGCGGTGTTTTCTGGGTAAGTTATCAGTACCTCAGGTCCAGCATGTTTTCAGTTATAACGCGGTGTTTTCTGGGTAAGTTACCAGTACCTCAGGTCCAGCATGTTTTTAGTTATAACGCAGTGTTTTCTGGGTAAGTTACCAGTACCTCAGGTCCAGCATGTTTTCAGTTATAACGCGGTGTTTTCTGGGTAAGTTATCAGTACCTCAGGTCCAGCATGTTTTCAGTTATATCGAGGTGTTTTCTGGGTAAGTTATCAGTACCTCAGGTCCATTTATCCCGCCATCAGTGACTCAGTCGTAATCCTGATCTCCAAGGTGGGAAAGCCACGCTGTGTTGTTCGTCATTCTCCGCTATAATTCATCAATACGAGTACGTCAATTAGCCCTTTGTCTGCTGGAACCCATTGCGTGATGCATGTGACACTAGTAAAGGGTCAGACCAACCGGCGTATCTGCGCCGTATTATCTGGTTTTATATTGTTTGCTGCTAAACTCGGCATGTTTTCTTGACATTTCGACCAATTGCATATGGACTATTCAAAATGCAAAGCTGGACAAGTCCGTTCTGGAAAGAAACAACGTTACCGTAATGGAATCACATACATTTCAGTTGTGTCGCAAATCTACGGAAAAGAGCAGCCATGATCGGACTGCACAGAGAAGCTAACTGATCTGACACTTTACATATGAGCGATGTCATGCGAAAAGTAACCTCAGATTAATCATTACGCAATATATGAGCCGTCCCGCGAGAAAACCAACATTATGGCATCTGCGTAATGTATCGACCCGGATCAGCCTGCGCTGTCCGCGCAGACTGATCCGGGCCGACACATTCCGTCTCAGGTGAATAGATGTATAGAATAATGATTTCCGAAACGGAAAGATTGTCTGTCCGGGTTCGCCTGCGCGGTATGCTTAGTCTAATCCGGGTCGATACTTTACGCAGAGGCCATAATGTTGGTTTCCTCGCGGAACGACTCATATCTGCTTGCGCATTCGTACAATTGTATCCACATAGCCACTAGCTGCTTCTTGAAACATTGTTTGACTTGATGGCGAAAAGTGCAGCTGCATCATATGATTATTTCAATGCTGATCTGGATGGTCTTTGCAGAATACCATACAAAAAATCTGCAGCAGACGACTTATCGAAGTAAAAATATGGATAACATCTTTGAAGGAAACTTTTATCATTGAATACAATTGAACATATTGTGGCAAAGAGACAATGTGCTCATTATGAGAAATTAATTTTGTTGCCAGAATGCTTTCAAAATCCGTCTGTTGCAGAGGTGTCAGAAAGGGGTTTATGTGTGGGGAAGGGTTAGCAGAACGAATGTCAATTGTTGGGTCGTTTAAATTATTACTTTTCAACTGAATGTAGCATAAGGTAATGACATCTAAAACGTAAGAATCACCTTTCAGTTCTATATCAAGTACATGGGCGTAGCTTGGCAATAACCAATGTGTAGGCCGTCTCGTGAGAAAACAGACATTGTGGACTCTGCGTAAAGTATCGACCCGGATCAGCCTAAGCTTGCCACACAGTCGTACCCGGATATACACTTTTCGCCTCCTGTGGATTTTCTGTTTCAGGAATCACTACTCTATATATCCCCCCTTAGACGGAATGTGTCGGCCGGATCTGTCTGCGCGGACAGCGCAGGCTGATTTGATCGATACAGTACGCAGATGTGTATCGCCGCAGCTGCATTTTGGGGCATTTATAGAAAAATGTGTAGGCACGTGCCTACAGTGCCTAAAGGGAGCTACGCACCTGCCATGTTTAAATATACAACAGTCATCTTACCAAATGTATAACTAAATTTGAATTACATTGGAATAATGATAAAAAAGGCCATGGCCATACAGTTTTAATTGAGTCTTGGTCTTGAGGCTGCATTAGCTCAAATATTGAAACACATTTGCGTTCGTTGATGTGCCTAGCTCGGGGAGAAGGCACAATATGATCTGCCTGTACTTTAAGATATACACTGTTCAAATATTGCTTACATAAGTTTATAAGAAGTTTCTGTCATCTGGTCCAGATACGTCTGAGCAGATGTACATTATGCAGCTGTGTGTCGTCGCAGCTTCATGTTGGGGCATTTTGAGAAAAAATGTGTAGGCACGTGCCTACAGTGCCTAAAGGGAGCTACGCCCCTGGATGCGTGTTTTTGATATTACGACAGAGTTTAGTGTACATTGCTCACTACACGTTGCAAGTCATAATGCAGATACTGTGGTTCTTACACATGTGAATAAATATCTGTAAACAATACAATTCTCCCCAATGGCACATTCGTCCCGCCTTACGCCTAGTGGTGCACAAACTCTGGTCTGAAATGTAGTCAATGTGGGAAGGGCGCTTGTTGTCTGTCGTTGTAAAAGAATCAGTAAACAGATGGCTTTGTAAACTGGCAGCAGCAATGAAACTGAAACTTTGATATAAAGGACGTTAAACCCCACTCAATCAATTAATAAAATATATGTCAAAACGTTATTAATCTTTAAACCACGGTGGTCGGTCTTAATGCGACCAAGATCAATCAATAAGATTATTGGAAGGTTCATGAGATTATAGCTTTAATGTAAGACTTATAGCACCTATGTATGGTGTAAATATAACATAACTCATGTATGTTTGTTATAGTACCCCGAGCTTTCGTAATTGTACATAGCTGTGGTATTATCTATATATAGCACGATAACATAGTGGCATGCATGTGCATGTACACGTGCACTGATGGTGGACTTACGGGACTTTTAAATTGGCTTGTTTAATTAATCCATTAAACATGTTTTGATAACATTCAGTAAAGCGTGAACACAGATATATTGCAATTTAAACACTCACACCATATTGGTCGGAAAGTACAAACTATAAAATATGAATATGATATTAGTGCGTCTAAGTTGTATTGTGATTTTCTACAAGATAGCTTCAGTATCAGGTAGTATAACCGTGTTAACTCATTAACCCTTTCCCACCAGCAGACGACTTTTGAAAACATTGTGGCCAAAGGAGAAATTGCTCATGATGAGCAATTTCTCCTTTGGCCACAATGTTTACAACTTTATTTAACAATAAAGCTATCTTTTATTGAGATGTTTCAGGTTTTTGTCACCAGTTTTCAAAGTCGTCTGCTGCAGATTTGTTGTATGTGGGAAAGGGATAATAAGCATACTAGTTAATATTTAGATTATTTAGATGCTTTGAAAATGTAAAATTTACATGCAACAAGATTCCAAAGACAAACTCAGTGATATCTCGGGCGAGCTCGTGTATCCAATATGGTAGATAAATCTCCACAAGGTTGCCAACTGTTCGCAAATGTTTAACAGTCGTGGAACGAACATTACGTCCTATTGCATATCCGTACATATAAACTGCATGGGTCACGTCAAAGAAAAACGAACTTAGAAACTTCACGACCAGTCAAAGATACATCTACGTATCCGACAAATATTTTCCCGATTTGTCATCGAGGCATGCAAGCTTCCTGGAAGTATTTGGATAAAGTTAATGGCACAATAACCAACTGAAATAGCATGCATTTAGAGCCTTTAAATGTTGAATATAACTGGACGTGCAATTACAATAGTTAATAGACAATTTTACAATATCAAGATACACATGTTGAGTTAGGTAGTCAACAGTATAGACCCTGTTCTGACGGCGCTGATGTACCGGCTGACCTGGCTGTATACTGGTGGTACACACTTTACAAACCCGGTTGCAGCAGTCACATGGTTGATGGATCGAAATCTACCATTAATACAACCACACTCTGTAACTGTCAGATTACGTGTGGTGCGACTTAAATATCCTTAATTTATTTTCATTTTGACAGCCCAAGATGATCCCACGAGCGTGGCATGTACCGTTCTTAGTTCATCTTCCATTCAGTTAACGTGGACCCAGCCTACAAACACCGCTGTGAACGGGTACCATCTCGCTGTAGAACGAATCGACGGCATTGTTACTGGAACCAGCATACCGGTGAGTTTGATCATACGTGAGCAGAAGCTTTATATTTAGGGTCTTATTGCGAACCACGAAGATACAATACATCAATACATCATTTGACAAAACAACTAACATTGTAGCCTCTCTAATTATACTCTAAAGTTATGCAAATCCGGAGGGTCAATAAATCACCCGACACCATTCATAGTGTGTTTCCCATTATCTGACTAGAAGACATTTAGTGCAGAAAGCGCCTTACATAAAATATTAGTAAATGTGTTCTACTATTTTATGTTCTGGGCCTATAGAAACATAAAAGCGTGTGCTCAATCAGAGCAATTGGTCTCTATAATTACATCACGTCATATTTTCCTATCAAAATGTCCACGTGGTGAGTAATATTTGTAGTTCTCGGAACGATGTATTATACAAGTCCGTCGAAATGCATGCACACATTTCAAACATAACGATAAGGGATATATTAGCCGTCCCACGAGAAAACCAACATTGTGGACTCGGATCAGCCTAAGCATGCGGCGCAGGCTAACCCGTACAGACACTTTTTGCCTACTGGGGACTTTCTGTTTCAGGAATAATTACTCTATACCTCTACCCGCATGAGACGGAATGTTTAGGCCCGGATTAGCCTGCGCGGACTGATATTGGTCGATACATTACGCAGAGTCCATAATGCTGGTTTTGTCGCGGAACGGCTCTTATCGCTTTTGCAAGTCTAACATGAAAAGACCTCATTTCTTTCGGGTGTGTTAAAGGCACAAACGACCACAGTCATTGATATCAATTTGTTTAGACATTGTTACGAGTTCAGACCTCAGCTCGAACCAGCGACGTATTACTATCGTGTCATATTTAAACCACTACACATTGCTTTGGCTCATGTCTATATTAAACCTTCTTTTCAACCCCATTTTGAATAAAGTATAATTCAGCTGTCATAAAACGGATGGCATACGTGTACCCTTTGGTGTGATGTCGTGTCTTGCCATCATCGGAAAGCGTCAAATTATAAATATGTGTTAGCAAGTTTTAATCCTTGTGGATGAATGAACTTGTTCTCAGTTGATGACAAAGCACGATAGTACACCATAAACGGAAACAAATTTCTTTATTTATAAATCGTATTACCTTTCAGAACATTGACCTGAGTTCTTACACATACGTGAGTTACACATACAGTGGTCTGGGAAACTATGCGCAGTACAACATGACAATCCATTCCTATATCGGAGGCTCGAACTATACAGATGTGTCAGTTACGTGTATAACATCGGAGGACGGTATACATTAATATACTCCATAGTAATGTGTTTATTTTGTGGTCAAACCCGGTTTCAAGAACTGTTCAGTTATATCACTGCGTTTTCTGGGTACGTTACCCGTACTACAGGGCCATTTATTGTAAGTCGTATTGCTAACCCAAGCAGGAGAGAAAATCAGTACTACCATTTTGGTTTGATCCGGCCGGGTATCGGACGCTCTACCATTACTACACCAAGGCTGACTACATTCAATTATAAACGGTTTTGCTCCAGTTAGGCGTACTATTCACTTGTTTGAGTCCGTCCTTAAGAAAAGGTAAAAGTTGACATTCCTGTATAATAAAGGTTCAGATCGCACTGTACATCTGCTCAGACGTATCTTGACAAGATGACTTCTTATAAACGTATGTAAGCCATATTTGAACAGTGTATATCTTAAAGTACAGGCTGATCACATTGTGCCTTCTCCCCGAGCTAGGCACATCAACGAACGCAAATGTGTTTCAATATTTGAGCTAATGCAGCCTCAAGACCAAAACTCAATGAACACTGTATGACCATGGCCTTCTCTATCATTATTTCAATGTAATTCAAATTTAGTTATGCATTTGGTAAGATGACTGTTTTTTCTAAAAATGCCCCAAAATGCAGCTGCGGCGATACACATCTGCGTAATGTATCGACCAAATCAGCCTGCGCTGTCCGCGCAGACTGACCCGGCTGACATATTCCGTCTAAGGGGGTGATAGATAGAACAGTGATTCCTGAAACAGAAAATCCACAGGAGGCGAAAAATGTGTATCCGGGTACGCCTGTGTGGCATGCTTAGGCTGATCCGGGTCGATACTTTACGCAGAGTCCACAATGTTGATTTTCTCACGAGACGGCCTACACATTGATTATTGCCAAGCTACGCCCCTGTATGGTCCGGAAGCCCCTGGTATAACCGGAAGCGGGCTCATTGAAACACACAATACCGCATCGGTGGTGTAGAGGAAGTGCATCTGACTCTTGTGCGGGAGGTCGCGGTTTCGATCATACCAAAGACCTTAACAATGGTAGTAATGGCTGCCCTCCTTGACGCTCAGGCTTGCGGGGTTAGCATTACGACTGGCTGGCTGGTGTCAGGATAAATGGACTAGTAGTACTGGTAACTTACCCAGGAAACGCCGTGATATAACTGAGACATTGTTGAGAGCGGCGTAAAGCACCAAATAATTGTAGTTTCATAAAATGAAAGAAACACAGAAGAAATGAACCAAAGAGAGACGACTGCCTAATTAATGTTCTCTAACAAGGTCAACAAGGTAAACATTTACATTGGTATATATGGACATATACGATACATGCGATAGAACACTCAACATGTCATTTAGTAGTTTCATCACGTTGTTTGGATAAACCATACAAACGTCTAACCTAACTGCTGTATTTATGTTTTAGCTCCAAACGGCGCGCCCTTGAATTTCAATTGTACGGCGATCAGCGAGTATGAGATCACGTGTGTGTGGGACGCCCTGGAACAAGCATACTGGAATGGCATCCTGACTGGTAAGGTATAATTATCGAAATCAGATGTGATCAACTTAAGACCCCCGCGTCGCTAATTAAAGTTCATAAACTATCCACGCGTTTATTGTTTCGGCCACATATCCCAAGCGGGAACAACGAGGCGTCTGTATCCAGAGAATATGTGCTCTAAGTGAATATTCAATAGATTTATTATTTTAGCGCCGAATTTCCAAAAGGTTGACTCTCTTCCATGATCAAAACCGGGAGAATCAATCTTTCATGTTATAAGAGTTTTATATATTTTAATAACTAAAAGGCAAACAATGCTGATTTCAGGTGAGACAGCTCGTCACGAGCTGTCTCACCTGAATCTGTTTTGTTTGCAAAAGAAAACAACATCAATATTTCCATTGGCATTGCAAGAGTAAACGCTACCGCATTTTGAAATCATAATTATTTCAAAGACGTCACCTCATATTTCAGTGACGTTCCGCTACCATATTTGGTGTTTAATTTGCGCTTGACAATCTGCATTTGAAAAAAGTGCAGGCATTTAATAAAATGTTTAAGTATACGGCCATTCGTCTTTCTTCTTCGTATGTTATTCTTTTAAAAATGGCTTTAAACAAATTATCAACAATTTAAAACGTATACCTCATATATAACCATTTTCAGCGACTGTGGAATAACGTGTCTAAGATGTATCTGCCAATGGTTCCAATACAGTGTATACGTTTAGTATGCCCATTCATATTGATTTCCATGTGAAAAATATGTGCAATAACTGTTGATATTACACGCAATGATATTGCAAGAAATCATATTGCACTGAGAGAGAGTATTTTCACTTTCACATGCATGTACATTCACGTTATATACATATTTGATGAGTTTGACGATCAGCCTTATATTTTGACATTAGGATGTACATGTATATTGCAATCTGTAAAAATCGATAGACATAAATTGTTTTCATCTGATCTCCATGTCTTTTTGTTTACGATTAACTATGTATTTGCGTGTTTTTGACGTAATATTCTATAATAATAGTCTATATTGTAACAACAGTCTTCCATTGACGTATGACTGCACATATGTTGTAAATCTCCAATTAAATTATATTCCTATATGCACCAGGTTACCGTTTACAGTGGTTGGGGGAGAGCGTGTCCGAGATATATTCCGCCAATGTATCTGATACAGTATATACGTTTTCGGCCACAAGTCTGGCTAGTGACACGAGGTATATATTCCTCCTCTGTGGATTCACAAGTGTTAATTACGGGACGGTGTACGCTTCTGACGTAGAAACGACACTTGGTAAGAATTGATTGATTTATTTGGGTTTAACGCCGTTGTCGACATGTTTCAGTCATATCACTGAGGCCAGTTCATCTACTCATATGTTTCCTGGCTTTCTCACACCATTTCTCCCCACAACATACTTATTTCCAAGCAACTGACTGCTGTTACACATAGCTCATTGGTGAAAGACGAATGAAGCGTGTCACAGTGACTTTTGTCAAACGTCGGAAAGAATGTTGGCCGAGCTGGGGTTCGAACTCACAACCCCTGGATTGACAGCCCGTGTCCCTACCGACTGAGATATCGGGGGTCACTTGTTTAACATAGACTCATATAGAGGAAAAACTTCTTGTCTAAAGGTAGAAGGCCCATGCCTTTAATATTTGGTATGTAGCATTATCTAGTGAACCTCTACCAAGATTGATCGAATTATAGCCCTGGGGTCAAAAATTATCCCTCCCCGGGGGTCACTTGTTTTACATAGACATAGACATAGGGGAAAAACTTTAAAAATCTTATTGTCTAAAAGTAGAGGGCCCAGGCCTTTGATATTGGGTATGTAGCATGATCTAGTGAACCTTTACCAAGAGTGTTCAAATTATAGCCCTGGGGTCAAAATGGCCCCTCCCCTGGGGTCTATTGTTTTACAAAGACACATATAGAGAAAAAGATTACAAAATCTTCTTGTCTAAAAGTAGAGGCCCCAGGCCTTTGATATTTAGTATGAAACATCATCTAGTAGACCTCTACCAACATTGTTCAAATTATAGTCCTGGGGTCAAAAATGACCCTCTCCAGGGGTCACTTGTTTTTCATAGACTCATATAGGGAAAAAACTTAAAAAGTCTTCTTGTCTAAAAGTGGAGGCCCCATGCCTTCGATATTTGGTATGTTGCATCATCTAGTAAACTTCTACCAAGATTGTTCAAATTATAGCCCTGAGGTCAAAAATAACCCCTCCCCGTGGGTCACTTGTTTGACATAGATAAGGGAAACACTTTAAAAATCTTCTTGTCTCAAAGTAGAAGGCCCAGGCCTTTGATATTTGGTATGTAGCATCATCTAGTGGACATCTACGTAGATTGATCAAATTATAGCCCTTGGGTCAAACTTTACCCCTCCCCGGGGGTCACTTGTTTTAACTAGACTCATATAGGGGAAAAACTTAAAAAGTATTCTTGTCTAAAAGTTATTTGGTATGTAGCATCATCTAGTGGAACTCTACCAAGCTTGTTCAAATTATAGCCCTGGGGTCAAAAATGACCCTTCTCCGGGGGTCACTTGTTTTTCATAGACTCATATACGGAAAAAACTTCTTGTCTAAAAGTAGAAGGCCCAGGCCTATGATATTTGGTATGTAGCATCATCTAGTGGACCTCTACCAAGATTATTCATTATAGCCCTGGGGTAAAAAATGACCCCATCCCGGGGGTCACTTGTTTTACATTGACTCATATAGGGGAAAAACCTAAAAAATCTTCTTGTCTAAAAGTATAGGGGCCCAGGCCTTTGATATTTGGTATGTAGCATCATCTAGTGGACCTCTACCAAGATTGTTCAAATTATAGCCCTGAGGTTAAAAATGACCCCTCCCCGGGGATCACTTGTTTGACATAGATAGGGGGAAAACTTCTTGTCTAAAGCTAGAAGGCCCAGGCCTTTGATATTTGGTATGCAGCATCATCTAGTGGACCTCTACATAGATTGTTCAAAATGACCCCTCCCCTGGGGTCTATTGTTTTGCATAGACTCATATAGAGACAAAACTTAAAAAATCTTCTAGTCTAAAAGTAGAGGTCCCTGGCCTTTGATATTTGGTATGTTGCATCATCTAGTGGACCTCTACCAATATTGTTCAAATTATAGCCCTGGGGTCTATTGTTTTGCATAGACTCATATAGAGACAAAACTTAAAAAATCTTCTAGTCTAAAAGTAGAGGTCCATGGCCTTTGATATTTGGTATGTAGCATCATCTAGTGGACCTCTACCAACATTGTTCAAATTATAGCCCTGGGGTCAAAAATGACCCCTCCCCGGAGGTCACTTGTTTTTAAACATCTTCTTGTCTAAAAGAAGAGGGCCCAGGCCTTTGATATTTGGTATGTAGCATCATCTAGTGGACCTCTACCAAGATTGTTCAAATTATAGCCATGGGGTCAAAAATGACCCCCATCCCGGGGGTCCCTTGTTTTACATAGATACATTTAGGGGAAAAACTTTAAAAATCTTCATGCCAAAAAGTAGGCCCCACCCGGGTCACTTGTTTTACATATACTCGTATAGGGAAAAACTTTAAAAATCTTGTCTAAAATTATAATATTTGAAATCTAACTTCATCTAGTGGTCTTCTACCAAGATTGGTCAAATTATTATAGCCTTTGTGTCAAACATGGCTCCACCCTGAGGATCACTTGTTTTACATAGACTTGTTAAGGTAAACACTTTAAAAATATGTTTGTCCATTTGCCATGAATGTTCTTTGGTGCCCCTCTACTAAGACTTCAAATTATTTTGATAGGATGATAAACATGACTACCAGGGGTGTTGCTTGTTTTCCGTATATATGTATAGAAAAAGAACAATAAAAACTTGTTAAGTTTGATTAATTAAGTCAGGTGAGCGATATAGGACCATCATGGTGCTCTTGTTTTATGTTTCACGCCTATTTGAACACTATTTCAGTTATATTGCGAAATTGTTCAATTATTCATGATCCTTGTGTAAACAAACCAGTACTAGGCTAGGAAATGTGCCTTGTCCAAGGGCACTCAACCGTGACCGCTTCGATTGGGAATCGAACCTGGTACACCCTGCTAAAAATCCCTGACGCTAACCATTCGGCCACGGCAGATTCCCTAAGGTTCCCTAAGGTTCGTTTACAAAGACCCTGGCTACATTTCTCCTTTATCTATGTTTTCTATTCTGTCACAAAATCGTAGTTAATGGTACTTGATATCCATTATATTCAATACACAATCATTTTCCTTGTTATTGTAGGTGCGGTCACCAAAGAAGTAGGTATGTAACAAGGAGATGATCTCTGATGCGTATTCAGATAACAATAAAACACCGTGTACTTGGGCGAGCGCTGGCCGAATTGTATTCAGATAACAATAAAACACCGTGTACTTGGGCGAGCGCTAGCCGAATCCACCAATCAAAGAACAGCTTTCAACTAGCACACCGAGTACTGTGTGTTTAGACAATCTGAATATATACCCATGGTTCAGCTTCTATTATCATTTTAATACCGTTGAGCCTCTTGATGCAGGCAAATATGCCTTTTAACGCGTACGATCCGTGTAAGTTCAAACTAGGACGAACGTCTTAAATCTGCAGCAAAGGAATTTTAAAAACATCTAGGGGGAAAAGAAATCTCTATAAATGAAAAAAAAAAATTAAAGCATTGTTGCAACAAGAAAAGATTGCTCATAATGAACAATTCCTGCTTTTGTCACAATGTTTTCAAACATCGCCTTCTGCAATAACGCCCACATACGTCTATATATGGGAAAGGGTTAAAGTTTATTCTTGCAGATTCGAAACACTTATCATAATATTGTTAGAGTGGGACTAGACTATACAATGGAAAATGTTCCAGGCCAATTTTATAAAGTCGGAATAACATTCATTCGTTAAGATAAAGCATTATACTAAAAACGTATATTTGAATGGTAAAGAATAACGACCTGTAATCGATCATTTGAATCGGAAAGAAATTATTTCCTGATAAAGATCCTTAACTCTTTCAGTGCAAATGACAATATTGAGAATTTTGCAAACAATGCAGATTCAGGTGAGTCAGCTCGTAACGAGCAGTCTCACCTGAAATCAGCATTGTTTTCCTGTAAGTTATCGAAATGTTCCAAAGTACGTATAACATGTTTATGGAGAAACAGATTCGCCCGATTTGGAAGTATAATTTAGGAAATTCGGAGTTCAAAGTGTTAAAAATAAGCATGTTGATATGAGCCGTCCCGCGAGAAAACCAACATTGAGGACTCTGCGTGAATCAATCAATAAGTGTCTTATTAAGTAAGAGGACAATTTGCTGGGTAAGAGTGCTGTGTGGAATATAATTGTGCGAACGTCAGGATAATCGCCATGTTATGACTGACATATTGCGATATTTAATCGCAGTGGTACAGTGGTAGAGCGTCGACCTCTCGTACCAAAGGTTCCGGGTTCGAATCGCGTGATGAGCGGATTCTGCCTTTGGAATGTTTCCATAATGGTTGCGTTTCCGGGAAGCAATCGATGTAAAACTAATAAGTTTAAACTAAACCGCAACAAATTAAATGTGTGTTTATTTCAAAAACAGAGAACGTGACCCGATACTATTGTTACGAGGCGGTCCCGGGAATGATCGAGTTCTCCTGGGACGAGATGCCGTGTACTGTCTATACTGGCACCATTGCCGGTCTGTTGCTCCTGTGTCTATTACTGTTTACCATAATGGGATGTCAATCATGCTGTCAAAAGGCGGGACCTGGAGTCGAGATTAACATGGTGTACGTAGTTTCTTTTTCCATTCAATCGAGCTTTTTCCCAATTATTTTTAGTGGGGCAATACAATGCAACCTCTATTGAGCAACATCTGACATATGTAAGGACAGGCAGTTGTTCTAGAGAGCTATCGCTCCCTAGATGTTTAAATATGATCCGAATTACGAGAAAAACAACAGTGTATTGACCCGTTTCAGCCTAAGCATGCCCCGCAGGCTAATCCGTGCAGACACTTTTCGCCTCCTGTGGATTTTCTGTTTAAAGTATCATTATTCTATACCTCTATCCCCCTGGGACGGAATGTGTCGGCCCGGATCAAGCCTGCGCAGATTGCACAGGCTGATCTGGGTCGATACATTACGTAGAGACCATAATGTTGGTTTTCTCGTGGAACTACTAATAGTATGTTCCTTGACAGAAACCTATTTTGACACCTCCGAAGGTTAGTTGGTTGTTTGGTGCTTTACGCCGATTTCAACAGTGTTTCAGTTATATCAGTGTCCGGGGTAAGTTACCAGTACTACTGGTCCATGTATCCAGACACCAGACAGTCGGTCGTTATGCTAACCTTGGTAAGTTACCAGTACTACTGGTCCATGTATCCAGACACCAGACAGTCGGTCGTTATGCTAACCTTGGTAAGTTACCAGTACTACTGGTCCATTTATCCAGACACCAGACAGTCGGTCGTTATGCTAACCCACAATCTGGGTAGCCAAGAAGGGACGCCATTACTACCGTTGTTAAAAGTATTTGGAAAGACCCCACCACCTCTGAAGGAGACCACTATGGTGAGCCATTACTAATTTTCCAGTAATGTATCGAGGGCTTGGCGTGAAACGGTTGTAACTAAAAACCTATTTTAAAAACCCTGGTTTAGGGGCAATTTTGACCCCTTTGTAAACAATGCAAATTTAGGTGCCATTGCTCAGAACGAGCAATGGCACCTAAATTTCCATTGTTTACCAAGAAAAATGATTTAACGCTTATAAAGACTTTATGGCGAAGTGATTAACATCGTAAAAGAAATACCAATTTTAGTTACAACCGTTTCACGCCAAGCCCTCGGTATAATCCCCACAATACTGAATGTATACAGTGGTAACTATGTGTCGAAATCACCCATGGGAATACACAAATCTGGTCTTTGTTCACAGGTGGTCTTTACTTGCAATGTCATTTATGCATAAAATGAGACATTTGGAAATTAAAAGTGTTGTTGCTATAGCCAGGTATTTGCGAAACCAAGGTGTTCGTCAGCACATGTTCTACTGTAAATGAATGTGTCCAGGTGTTACACATATTTTCATCAGATGTGGGGACAATTAAAGTGTTTCTCTGAAAGGGTTTTTGTTTTAAAGAGGTGCCTGTATAAGAGGTTGCACTATAAATCTCATTTTGTCATTCCTTAGTTCCAGGAATAAACATCTTGTAAGCGGACACTGCTTAAACTCGTATGACTGGGCGTTTACATGGATTTGAAACTATTAAGCGTCTCTGCAGTAGAGAAGCCTATTTAATGCAGTGTTAAAAATAAATAAAAATGATAAAAAAATCCGATTTCTCCGCGAAAATACATGTTTATGGTCCCTGATATTGGTTAAGGAGTTCGATGGTGTAGCTTTTGTCACTTTATTCGTAAGATTGGTCGATTGCTTTGTGCTTTACGCCGCTTTAAAAACAATCAATTATATCACGGCGATTCCTGGGTAAGTTACCGGTATTACCGGTCAATTTATCCCGACACCAGCCAGTCAGTCGTAATGCTAACCCGGAACCCTGAGCACCAAGGAGGGCAGCCATTACTATGATTTTTAAAGTCGTTGGTATGACCCGAGGCGACCGGGGATCGAACCCGCGACCTCCTGCACTCGATTCTTATTCGTTAGAACTTAGAAGACGATAATGACTAATACCGCGTGATCGGACAATTCAGTCATGGATACCCCAGCTGATCTAACTAGTCTGTACAAAGAACACAAACGAAAACTTTCAGATGATCAGCATTTGTTAATACTTTTAAGTATCTTACATTGATATGAATTTGATAATTGCCCAGAAAACGAAAGTTAAGTCTAATAATTCATCTGAAATTCAGACACGAGTTTCTTCCCTTTAACCTAGATAATGAGGAGTAAACTGGTCTATTCCCCACAATATCTCCCTTATTACGCAACCAAACCCTACGTTGTGGGTACCTATAAAATAGGTTTTGAAGTTCAAATAAAGATATTAGAACATGCTAAACGCCCCTTACCTACAGTCCTGAATTATATGAGCCGTCCAACGAGAAAACCATCATTATGGACTCTGCGTAAAGTATCGACGCAGATCAGTCTAAGCATGCCGCGCAGGCTAATCCGGACAGACACTTTTCGCCTCCTTTGGACTTTCTGTTTCATGAATAATTACTCTATACCTGTATCCCCCTGAGACGGAATATGTCGGACCGGATAAGCCTGCGCGGACTGATCTAGGTCGATACATTAGGCATGGTCCATAATGTTGGTGTTCTCGTGGAACGGCTCAATTATCTTGTTACAGTGGAGGACCCTCCCGTGGAAGCAGTAGAGATAGCAGGTTATCACATACAAGTCATGATGACGACGAAAGTAGCACTAATGAAACAGATACTGAGGACGTCTTCGAAGAGGAACTATCGGACAATGAACAGAGAGAAGGCGGAAAATCCGTGAAGCCCAGTGATTTTGAAATAGGTGACCGAACAGAGGATTCAACCGATGGTACATATTGAATATTCAATTTAACATTAACCCGTTTCCGTATACAACAAATCTGCAAAAAACGACTTCGAAAATATATTGTCAGAAAACGTGAAAATTCTCCATAAATGAGAGCTTAATAATTAAAGAGTTGAAAACTTTGTGGCAAAAAAGGGCAATTGATCTTATGACCAATTTCTCCTTTTGCCAAACAATTTCAAAAGTCGTCTGCTGCAGAGTCGTAAGAAAGCGTCTGTATGTGGGAAAGAGTTACAGTACATACATAAACAGTGCATGCATGTAACAAGCAAGCGCATCCATGCAGTCTTACATGGCTATTGACTGTTCCAAAATAAGTCACAGAGGATTTCGAGAAACATCAGTAAGAAAGTATCCATTTGGATCCTTAGTATATGAATGCGACGGCAGGTCTTTTTCCACACGTGTATTAATTACGTTAACCCTTTCCCTCGTATAGACGCTTTCTGCAGCAAACGGCTTTTTGAAAACATAGTGACAAAAGAAGAAATTGCTCAAAACGAGCAATTTCTCCTTTTGTCACAATGTTTTCCTCTTTTGGTCATAGGTTATCCATTCAATTATAGAGATTTTCCATTTTTTGACAAAATATGTTCAAAGTCGTCTGCTGCGGAATTGTCGTATGTGGGAAAGGGTTAAGGTTGGTTTTACCTGGAATATCGCTCGCACCGACAGATAAGCAGTTTCTCCATTTCAGGGTATTCAACCAGAAACAGCGACATGGACCACGTTCATGGAGAGTTATCTGACAGTGACTACAGCAGCGACCTAGACGAACAAGGAGACACGCGCAAGAAATGCAAAGGCAAAGCAAATGTTGTACAGAGAGATATAAAATTAAAAACATTATCGAGAACACACAAGCCTGTTATACTATCAAATGGAGTTCCCCTTCATACACTGGCATTAACTACGGCTGGCACAAATACATCCCATACAAGTCACGATACTCAAGTAGAAACGCCCGATATTTATGAAGATTGGAACCCTGATTCTGTAGCTTACAGTGACGAGCCAAATGTCATTAATGACAACGACATTAAAACAACTGTAGGCGGAGAGCATGATAAACATAAATGGAATAATGAAACATCCTTGGCTGACAGTCACGAGCAAGTCAATAAACAGTCAACAAAGACATCGGTTATAATACACAATAACGCACAGCCCCTATCTGATTGGGATGAAGATGGTCTGATAGAACGAACCGCGTCTGTGTCCAGCATACTGGTCGATACTAATGAAAATGTGTTCGATAGTGTTTGGTCACCTGATATAACTGAATCATCTAAACCAGTACATAATAGTGTGTTTATAAGTAAGTCAATGGCTGAAAAGAAAGCACAGCTAACTGGTACAACAGTTCAGTCAGCTGGACAGTATAATCGTACTCAGGGCAATGGGAATGAAACTGAAACCTTCCCGACACATTTACAACCAGTACCAACGGAAAACCGAATAGAAATGTTTGATAACATTGATCATACCGACTTGAAAGAAAGCTCGAATTCAAACGGACATGGGGATACTTTAAAAAACAAAGATCCATCTCTTATCGTTAATGTAAAGCATGCTTCTCTGATTAAAAACAATAAGTCCAAAGGCAAGGTAACGTGCACAGCACCAGCTTGGCTATCAAAGCGACAACGGGATGAACTTAGAAAAGCGAATAATGTCACGCCCATTCAGGAAGTCAATATAACACAAGACTCTGTCCTGGTTGATATTGAGCCCGTACTTGGAACCGATAGAATAGGGAAGAAGTTTCCCTTCCTCAGTCTGGATATAATCGAAAAAGATGGAGAGATTAATAAAAGTCCGATAGCCACGAATGCATGGAGTAGACCTAGAAAGGTTAACAATCTGTCGAAGTTGAAGACATCAGAGTCATTTACAAAGATAACAGAAACACATATACCGGTACCCGACCAAACAACGATGGAAGATGATTCGGACAAATCAAAATCGGTTACCAAAGAAACAAAAGTTCAGATATTCTACGGGTTTGGTGTCGGTCGATTCAGACAAATGGCCTCAAATTGGCTGAATAGAATGAAGATGAAAAAGAGCAACGTAAAACTAGCGAACTCGAAATGGGACTAGTAACTGAATAGTTATTAGAAATGTGTCGATGAACATGTACCCCTTTGATTTTCATGGTCACTTGTTCGATAGACGATGAAATACGTGGGATAATTCGTGAATGAATACATTTTAATTCATGCTAAGCAAATAAATGCATGTACCTTTAAAACATAATTTACTGAACTAGAGACGTTAATAAAAGTTGCTCTGTCTGAAACATGTGGACGATTATTTAATGATGGGACTATATGACAACACTAGGCTCGTGCATAGAAAAGGATTAGAATAAGTTTATAGAATATATTTGTACTTTGTGTTGATTTAAATGTTTATAAATCATGGTTTTGAGGTTTTGAGGATTGATATGTAAGAACAATTGTTCAAAACGGCGTTCAACCACAATCAATCAATCTTTCTTTCTCCGGGCTTATATATGTTTTCTATGAATGTATCAAACAAAGTCGGTAAATTGTCAGATGTTCAAGATTTTGAAAACATGTACCCTCAGGTTGTTATCATTTCACCTGATCAGAAAAAGAATTATATTATTCACAGTTGCACTATTGCTTTGCGTATGTGAATATAAGAACTATGTTTGAATTCATGTTTGCGATAGTATATCATTTAAAAATAAATTTTGAACACAATAAATAGCGTGTAAAATGTACTTATTATCTACATAAACAAGAAGCCATGAGGCCCTGGAATCGCTCACCTGAGAATGGGCTATTTAAGACTTAACTCTTTCAGCGCCAATGGCAATATCATCCAGACAAACTTTCTGACAAAATTTCAAGCTGCTCAAGTCACAATGCGATCTCTATAGTGTTAACTATATTGTTCTACAATTTGGCCTAGTGACCTAGTGGTTGACCTGACCTGACCCATATTCGAAATTACCCAAGATATCATCAAGACAAATATTCTGAAAAAGTTTCAACATGCTCAAGCCAAAAATGCGGCTTTCAGAGTGTTAACAAGATTTTCCTTCAATTTGGCCTAGTGACCTAGTTTTTCGACATGTCCTATATTCGAACGTGGCCTAGATATCACTAAGACAAACATTCTGACAAAGTTTCAACATGCTCAAGCCAAAAATGTGGCTTCCAGAGTGTTAACAAGATTTTCCTTAAATTTGGCCTAGTGACCTTGTTTTTGACAGGACTTGACCCATATTCGAACTTGACCTAGATATCATCAGGACAAACTTTCTGATAAAGTTCGACATGCTCAAGTTTAAAATGTGGCTTCAAGAGTGTTAACAAGATTTTCCTTCAATTAGGCCTAGTGACCTAGTTTTTGACCCGACATGACCTATATTCGAACTTGGCCTAGATATCACTAAGACAAACTTTCTGACGAAGTTTCAACATGCTCAAGTTTAAAATGCGGGTTTCAGAGTGTTAACAAGATTTTCCTTAAACTTGGCCTAGTGACCTAGTTTTTGACCCGACACGACCCAGCTTCAAACTTGGCCTAGATTTGATGGAGATATATGTTCTGGTAAACTTTCATGAAGATTGGATGCAAAATGTTTCCTCTAGAGTGTTAAAAAGCAAATGTTGACGACAAACGACGGACGACAGATAAAAGTGCTCTGGTGAGCTAAAAATAAAATAGATCAGTTATTACTGGTAAAGTAATTTAGTTTTCGTTTGTATAAGAATGTTAGAATGACAAACGTGATGATGTTCAACGATGACAACTAATATTTTAAGACAGAAATCTAGAAATGATGCGGGCAAATATCTATAAATGAAAATAGTATTATTGAATAAAGTTGAAATCATTGTGGCAAGAGAAGAAATTGCTCATAGTAAAAGACAACTGCTGCAGTTGCGTTGAAATGACGCCAGCATCACAGAAATATTTAACAGGCTCGCCTTGTTTCTTAGGATTAAAATCAAAAGAACTTGAAAGATAAAATTGATAAATATCGAGTGACATCTGAATAATACTTAAATTATTTTTAATTTGACAAAATTTAATAAAACAAACATCAATTTCTGTATAATATAATGTAAACATATAACATATTGTGAGTATTTTTTCATATCTAACCTTTGAAACAAGACCTATTCAAAACCACTTGTGGAAGAAGTAGTTTTTTTAATGTAAATAGTGTATACGGAGACAAGTTTAAATCTCTGACCTTCCACTCAAAACGTGGATGCTCAATACATTAAGAAATTAGAGCAAGTTTTTCTTTTCATACAAGTTTTCATCTTTCTATCTTAACTCTACTCCTACAATTCTCAATGTTACATAGTTTTCCTAAAATATTCTCAAAGCAGACGACATTTCCAAGCATCATATCAGGTAAACAGCTTTAACAAATTCGAAATCAAGACTTACCACTCTGTATGAAAGAATGGATTAATTAAATGAGCATTACATGTATACCACTTTCTCAGATACAAACTATCTTCAGCAGACAACTTTGACTGAAAACGTCAAGGCAAAACAATGGAAAAAATAATTCCACAAATGAGAGATTAATAAAGGAATAGAGTTGAAAATGTTGTGACAAAAGAAGTACATGTGCATTCTGAGTCATTTCTCCTTTTGCCACATTTTTTTTTCAAAACTAGTATATTGCTGAACCATGAAAGGGTGTTTGTCATCATGAGGAAACGGGATACACAGTCGATCTTGTAGGTTAAGGCAGGGTCTACTATTACGTATTAAAAGTTCTTGGTTTGGGTTAACTTTGAACTGATGAACATGCAAATCACCGTTAAAGTTTGAAACATGAGAGGAAAATATGTACTACTTGGAAATTTGGAAGTGAAAGCTGATATTCCTTTGACTACTACCCACATCAAACAAATCTGCAGCAGATGACTGAAAATATTTAATAAAAAATATGGAAATTCTATATAAATGAAAGAATGAATATTGCATAATGTTGAAAACATTGTTGTAAAAAGAGAGTCATCTGCTGAAGGTGTCAGAAAATGTCTGTATGTGGGACAGGGTTAAACACAGTTTACACACCTTTTGACTTATCTGCAGTAGGCGACATCTGAAAACATTGTGGCAAAAGGTGAATTTTAAAATCATACTGTTTTTGATGTAGAATTTCCATATGTTTGCCTATACATTTTCAAAGTCATCTGCCGCAGAATTTTTGTATGTGGTAAAAAATTATACATATTTGTAAAAATATATGTCACAGACAACATAAAAGTGGATACTAAGTCTAAGAATGACATTCACGTGACAGAGGTAAAAAATGCCCAAAACTCTCCGTATTTCATCACTGTTCCAACACCAAATGAGCTATCCATATTTATGAACTCTTGAATGTTGTTGGTACTTGCTGAAAAGATAAAAACAAGCAAGAAGTAAGTTGTGAACAATAGTTTTTTAAGTTGAACCCTTTCCCACATACAATAGACTTGCAGCAGATGACTTTGGAAATAAGCAACAATATGAAAATTCTTTACATGTATGAATGAAATTATCATTGCTTAGATTGAAAACATTACAGCAATTGGAGAAATAAATCCTCCTTTAACCACAATTTATTCAAAAGTAGTCAGTTGCAGATGCCTTATGTGTTTATATGAGGGTCATGGTTAAAATGGAATTTTATTCAAGGTACATGTATATAATTTTTTCCTATATACAACAAATCTGCAGCAGATTATTTTGAAAACATCTGAACAAAAATATGACAAATCCCTGTCATTTGCTGCAAAGGCGTCAGAAAGCGTCTGTATTTGGGAAAAGGTTTAAATATGTATAAGTAAGAAGTAAGTGTTAAGTGTTAAGTGACTTTTCCATCCATATACAACATATCTGCAGCAGAAGACTTTGAAAACATATTTGCACATATGCAGAAAATCCTTATAAATTACGCTTTAATTACTAAATTGAGTGAAAGCATTGTGGCAAAATGAGAAATTGCTTGTTCTGAGCCATTTCTTCTTTTGTCACATTGTGATCAATAGTCGTCTACTGCAGAGGGGTCAGAAAGAGTCTGTATGTGGTAATGGGTTAAATACATACATTACAATAGGTTATGATATTAATGCAGATTTGTTTAATTGTCTTACTGTTTATGTCTGTTTCCACATGATATGACCAATGTGGCGCTTGCTGTATTTGTTGACAAAAGTCTAAAAGGAACATTTCACCAATGTGTGTTAACCCTTTTCCCCATACAGCAATTCTGCAGCAGACGACTTTAAACGTATTTTGTCAAAAAATAGAAAGTCTCCATAATTGAATGGATAACCTATGACAAAAAGTGGAAAACATTGTGGCAAGAGGAGAAATTGCACGTTTTGTGCAATTTCTTCTTTTGTCACTATGTTTTCAAAAAGCTGTCTGCTGCAGAGGCGTCAGAAAGCGTCTATATGAGGGAAAGGGTTAACCTGTAAACCATACATGGTTATTATTCCATGCAGATGAATGGAAAAGGAAACAGTCCATGTGTGTTAAACCTTTCCCACTTACAGACACATTTTGAAAGCATTACAAATGCCAAACAGAGAAATTGCTCAGAACGAAAAAATTCTCCTTTGAGCACAATATTTTCAACTCTATTCAATAATTGGACTTTAATGTGATACTAACACTAAGCAAAAGCAGCCTAGACATGGTCATTATCCAATGCAGAATATTGGAAAAGGGAATTACAGTCTATTGAGAATAATTCTAGACCTACTCAATCAGTAGAAACAAACATATGCCACATTTATTATTGATTTAATGTACAAAGTTTCATACAATTTCTTTTAGACTTTCCCAAATGCAAATCAACTTTAATACCTCTGCAGCAGAAAAAATTCCAAAACATTTTAGCAAAAGCATTAACTGCTGATAATTTTTAAATTTTATCCAATAAGTATACCTCCATATTTTTTGCCTTGATGTATTTTAAGTTGTCTCCTGTAGTTTTGTTGTAAGTAGGAAAGGGTTAAAACTGTAGAAAGTTTTGGCTGTCAATCCAAGGTTTGCGAGTTCAAATCCCAGCTCAGCCAAGATTCTTTCTGACATTTTACAAAAATCACGGTGACAAGCGTCATTTGTCTTCCACAAAAAGGCTAACGTTCTATGTTAAAAAGCAGCCAATTGCTTGGAAAATCTTCTGTTTGAAGTACTGGTGTGAGAATGCAAGGAACTTGCTGTCATGATATGACTGTTTAATTGTTGAAAACACGTTAAAACCCCAATCAATCAATCAACAGAGACAGATGTATGGCATGACGACCGTTATTTCCATATCCCTTCAGCAGAAAACAAAACCAACTTTTCAAATGATGAAGTTCCTTTGTCAGTACTCACTCTGTGTTTGTATACAAAGACAGGGTGGTGGTGGTTTCAGCCATTTGTTTGTACTTACTCTGTGTTTGTATACAAGAATAGGGTGGTGGAGGTTTCAGCCATTTGTTTGTACTTACTCTGTGTTTGTATACAAAGACAGGGTGGTGGTGGTTTCAGCCATTTGTTTGTACTTACTCTGTGTTTGTATACAAGAATAGGGTGGTGGAGGTTTCAGCCATTTGTTTGTACTTACTCTGTGTTTGTATACAAAGACAGGGTGGTGGTGGTTTCAGCCATTTGTTTGTACTTACTCTGTGTTTGTATACAAAGACAGGGTGGTGGAGGTTTCAGCCATTTGTTTGTACTTACTCTGTGTTTGTATACAAGAATAGGGTGGTGGAGGTTTCAGCCATTTGTTTGTACTTACTCTGTGTTTGTATACAAAGACAGGGTGGTGGCAGTTTCAGCCATTTGTTTGTACTTACTCCGTGTTTGTATACAAAGACAGGGTGGTGGTGGTTTCAGCCATTTGTTTGTACTTACTCTGTGTTTGTATACAAGGATAGGCTGGTGGCGGTTTCAGCCATTCCTCTTTATCATCCATCATATGGGACCTATCCGAGGCAAATATCTCAAGGAACTGACCTGCTGGAAGAACTCGGAAATTTCTGAAACATACTATTGAAGTTCTAACCTTTTCCCAGATACAGATAACTTTTCATGATTTCTTAACCCTTTCCCTCATATGACAACTCTGCAGCAGACGACTTTGAACATATTTGGAAACAAGAAACCGCTGAAGACGGTAAGGCGAGATTGTCGGCAATTTGACCTTGAAAATCGACAAACCAAGGTCAAGGTCAAAGTAACCATAGAAATCAATAGAACTTGTTACTGGTTACCTTCAGGCAAAGTTTCAAGTTTGTAACCCTTTCCAGTGCTGAGATTTTCCCTCAACCTGAAACTTTAACCAAAATGTTGACGGACAGACGAACAGACATCGCCAATCTATAGACCGGAATTGCTAGAGCAATCTGGCCAAAAAATAGAAAATCTCTATAATTGAATGGATAACCTATGACTAAAAGTGGAAAACATTGTGGCAAATGGAGAAATTGCTCGTTTTGAGCAATTTCTTCTTTTATCACTATGTTTTTAAAAAGCTGTCCGCTGCAGAGGCATCAGAAAGCGTATATATGAGGGAAAGGGTTAGCAGAGGAAGATTACTTTTGAAATGATTGAGGGAGAATGTCTCCTTTTCTCACGTTTTAAACTGTGTACCAAAGTAGTACTCCCAGTTTTCCTCCAGTTCTAAGATTTCTTCAAGGGAAGAGCACTCTAATATTTCATATCAGGTAGATTTTAAAATAGATGATAATCATACGCATGTAAGTAAAAAACTTAAACATGAAAACTTAACCATAAATGAGCCACATTATGCAGATTAGTGGTATGTTGCATCCCCTCTCCCAACTACAACAAATCTGCAGCAGACGTCTTTAAAAACATCAAACCAAAAACTTGGGAAATCTCTACCAATGAAAGTTTAAATATTGACCAGAGCTGAAAACAGTGTTGCAAAAGAAGAAATTGAACATCTTGAGCAAATTCTCCCTTTCCACAATGTTTTCAAAAGTTATCTACTGGAGATGCATTAAAATGCTCCTGTTTGTGGGAAAGGGTTAGGAATTACATAAAAGGGTATAAATATGAAAGCAGGCTCCAATTCTACCAACCCTACTTAGCGCTAAGTAATACTTAAATACTTAAAAGCATTTTTCATCATTTTTCTTTCCCTAATAAAAATGCCCAAAACTTTAATTTCTTAACAAGGTAACTATTTATGTCAATTTAGTCATTTATTTTAAGTATTACTTAGTGCTATTTAAAGTAGGGTTGAAGGAATTGTATCCTGGCTGCACTTTTAGCTTTATTAACATGTACATCAAGGTCCAATCCCACTAATTGATCATGTTTTTCCTCTCTAAAGGGTCTAACATTCTAGTTTTGTTAAGCAGCACAGTATATACAGACACTTTTTGACGCATCTGCAGCAGACAACTTTTGAAACATCGTGGCAAAAGTATAAATTACTCATAATAAGCAATTTCTCCTTTAGTCACAATTTTTAAACTATAATCTAAAATTATACTTTTATATAAAGAGATTATTTCAAAGTTGTCTGCTGTAGATTTCTTTTATGTGGGAATGGGTAAATATAAGCATAAACCAGAGCAAAAGCTGTCCGTAAAACAGCATGCTCGACTATTTGGCCATTTGGCCATTTGACTATAGTCAACAGTTGTTACTGAGATAGTGGCTTGATAGTATAGAACTATAAATCAAGTTTGATAAGTCTTGTTTGAATAGCATCTGCTGTTTGTGAGAAAAGGCCTTGCATGCAAAACTTTAACCCAAATTTCTAACTTCAACAAGGGCTATAATTTATAATAAGTTCAGTCAGGAGTTACCTAACCTGATTGTTTGATACCATTTAAGACTATAGTGAAGTTTTAAATCAATCCCTGAGTGGTTACTGAGATATGTGCATGATAGTACCATGCATGCAAAACTTTAACCAAATTTTCAAAGTCAAACAAGGGCCATAATTTGTACTAAATTCATACAAGAGTTATCTTACTTGACTGTCTGACAGCCCTATGACATGAATGAAGTTTCAAATCAACATCATTAGTGGTTACTGAGATATATCCATGAAAGTACCTTGCATACAAAATTTTAACCAGAATTTCTAAGTAAAAAAAAGGGCCATAATTTGCATTATATGCTGGAAAGAGTTATCAAACTTGATTGTTTACATAGGTGTGATGGTTGGGAATGGTTGTATAAGGTTTCAATGCAATGCATCAAGTAATTACTAGGATATGGACTCTTAATGTTGTTGCATGCCAAACTTTAACCAGAATTTCTAAGTCAAACAAGAGCGCCAAATGTCACAAAATACGCCCGTCCTGTTTTTTTGAGACCAAGTGTAGTGATAATTGGTTGTACATCAGCCAAACTTAGAGAGCGGACACTGTTAGTACAGTTTTGGCCATTTCGAGGGACATAATTGTGTAGTGACTAAGATAACGTTGTAAGTTATCAAACGTGACCAAGATATTCTGCCCATCAACATATTGTCTAAACTTGGTGATGATCGGATAAAGGCTTCACAAGTTATTTAGCTGACAAGACCAATTTTAGGTAATTTCTATAATTAAAGGACAATAACTCTCTATTGACTGAAGCAATATGGCTAGTTATCGAACTTGTCTGAGATATTATGCCAATACACATTCTGACTAAATTTGGTAATGATTGGATAAACACTTCTAAAGTTATTGAGCTGACAAGACCAATTTTAGGTAATTTCTATAATTAAAGGAAGATAACTCTCAATTGACTGATGCGATATGGCTAGTTATCAAACTTGTCCGAGATATTATGCCAATACACATTCTGACCAAATATGGTGATGATTGGACAAAGGCTTCTAAAGTTATTGAGCTGACAAGACCAATTTTGGGTAATTTCTATAATAAAAGGGCGATAACTCTTGATTGACTAAAGCGATATGGCTAGTTATCAAACTTGTCCGAGATATTATTCCAATACACATTCTGACCAAATTTGGTGATGATTGGACAAAGGCTTCTAAAGTTATTGAGCTGACAACATACTGGACGCCGCCCGCCCGCCCATACGCCGCAGGTAAAACTATAATACGATCCGTTTTTAAACGGATGTATAAAAAGGGGCATAATTGTGTCAAAATAGAGTTTTGGGACTTGTCCTGCAAGGTCATTTGATGATGTCCAATAAGTGTGTGAAGTTTTAAAGCAATGGCATCTGTTATTTGTGAGATAAAGCCATGCATGCAAAACTTTAACTAAAATTTCTAAGTCAAAACAGGAACATAATTGTGTCAAAATATGATATAGAGTTATGGGACTTGTCCTGCAAGGTCATTTGATGATGTTGAATAAGTGTGTGAAGTTTCAAAGCAATAGCAACTGTGGTTTTTGAGAAAAAGCCTTGCATGCAAAACTTTAACCAAAGTTGCAACGCTGACGCCAACGCCGATGCACAAGTGACTGTAATAGCCTCATATTCTTTTAATAGTCGAACTAAAAAATGAAAGAAAACATTTTGGCAAAAGGAGAAATTGCTAATATTGAGCAATTTCTCCTTTTGCCACAATGTTTTCAACTTTATTCAATCATTATACTTTCATTTACATATTTATTATCATATTTTTGCAAAAATGTTTTCAAATTTGTCTACTGCATAATTGTTTGCTGTATGTGGCAATGGAAGGTCATTGAGACACGATGACTTACGATATATATATGAATGTTTTCTCCCTTTCCCACTATATCTTTTGAAAACTGCTGAGGTTTCCTAACCCTTTTCCAAAATAAAGATGTATTCCGACAAAGTCAACTTTGAAAATCATTGTGGCAAACCTAGAATTTGTTCATAACAATAGAGCTTCATCTCCTTTTGCCACAATGATTTCTACTCTATTCAATAGTTATACTTTTAAATTTTAGGGCTTTTCCATAATTTTGGTTACATGTTGTTAAAGTTATCTACTGCAGACTTGCAGTATGTTGGAAAATGTTATACATACCAGGGAAATGTATCAACCCTTTCTCACATACAACAATCAGACGACTTTGAAATTATATATAGTAAAATTATAGAAACTCTCTTTAAAGGAAAGAACAATTATTGAAAAGTTTTGAAAACATAATCATTATGATGATCATGAATAATTTCTCCTTTTTCCACAATGTTTTCAAAAACTTGTTTGCTGCTAGGGCATCAGAAATTGTATGTATGTGAGATAGGGTTAACCCTTCCCCTCATATAGACGCTTTCTGATGCCTCTGCAGCAGAAGGCTTTTTGAAAACATTGTGACAAAAGAAGAAATTGCTCAAAACGAGCAATTTCTCCTTTTGCCACAATGTTTTCCACTTTTTGTCATAGGTTATCTATTTAATTATAGAGATTTTCTATTTTTTGACAAAATATGTTCAAAGTCGTCTGCTGCAGAATTGTCGTATGAGGGAAAGGGTTAAACACTTGTGAAGAAGTGATCTAAATAACACTTACCTATGGAACTGAGGCTTTAATGTCAAACATGATTGTATACCTCTCTCTGAATATGTGGAGAAGTTACAAGGGAAGTCTAACTGAGTGTCAAGGTCATACACCTGAGATGTATCGTCATCGATTTTATGTATAAATATCACATGGTAATCCTGAAACAAGTACACGGTGGGATAAATGTCACATGGTTACCCTGAAACAAGTATACAGTGGGATAAATATCACATGGTTATCCTGAAACAAATACACAGTGGGATAAATATCACATGGTAATCCTGAAACAATTACACAGTGGGATAAATATCACATGGTAATCCTGAAACAAGAACACAGAGGGGTTGATAGCGGCAGAATCAGTTTATTGTAATATCCGGTGCCTGATAACAGGGAAAATACTAAGGAAATATTTGACTCCTGATTGATATCCCTATGAATTTTATAATTTATCATACATTATTCGGGTTCATTGTGCCCTTTTCTACATATTTCCCATTATATATCTGAAGTAATCTTCCAATTTCGAAGATGCTACTATATTTTCTTCAGGCATTTTTCAAACCAGAAGATCCTAAAATACTGTTTCATGTAATTTCTAAATAATAAAAAATTATTTTGTATTCAATGTTTTGGGTACAGAGTTGTGAATGTACCCCCTATAGAGCTGGACTAAATTATTAGATTTTAAAGAAGAACACAATAAACTTTGATTTCAATAATAAGCCATCTTTGTGATTTATGAATATTATTTCAAAGAGTAAAATCAAACAAATCTTAACCCTTTCCCTCATATAGACGCTTTCTGACGCCTCTGCAGCAGACAGCTTTTTGAAAACATAGTGACAATAGAAGAAATTGCTCAAAACAAGCAATTTCTTCTTTTGCCACAATGATTTCCGATTTTAGTCATAGTTTATACATTCAATTAAAGAGATTTTCTATTTTTTGACAAAATATGTTCAAAGTCGTCTGCTGCAGAATTGTCATATGAGGGAAATGGTTAATTGTGATAAATGCATACCCAAACAACTAAACCATCTTCTCTCTTGCTTGCTTTTTGACACCAAAGTGGAATCTGAAGGTATAAAACCAAAGAAATAAGGATCGGATTAATCCTTCCCCCACCTGCAGCCACATTTGGACTCATCTGCAGCAGGCGACTTTTGCTAAAATCTTTTCAACAAATCTCTTCTCTTCCATAAATTTATTTTCATTTATAGGAATGTTTCCATGCTGTTTTCTCAATGTTTTCAAGGTAGTCACTTGTATCATAGTTGAGAGCTGAGCACTGCATTCTATCTTTCCAAAATCTATCTCTATCACAGCTGGTTTTAAGTATTATAGTAGCATACTGGACACATACACATACCGGTACAGGTTGGATCCTGTACAATGTAGCATCATAACAGACAATCAAAAAAGAACATGTGCCGCCTGCCAATGTGTCAGTACAGTTGCTTACCTGAATAAGGAAACTTTTTTTATATTATATAAGACATTCATTAGACAAATTCTTGATCATGGGAACTCTATATGGTTTCCAACTTTGAAGAAAGACATTCGGGCAGTAGAAAATGTTCAGAGAAGAGTGACAAAACTTTTGCCCGATTTGTACTCCTTGAAATATGAAGAAATATTGGTAGAACTCCATTTAACAACACTGACATATATATAGGAGGAATAGAATGGACATGATCCAAGTTTTCAAAATAAAAACAAATATAGAAGACCTACTAATGAACAGTTAGCTTGTCTTTGCGGACTTGGTAAAAAACCTGAAGAAACCTAGGAGTATAACAACCTTTAGACAAAAATCATTCTGTGTTCGCACAGTCAACAGATGGAATGAATTAAAAGAAGAATTAGTTACTGCCAAAAGAGTTATACAATTTAACCTTTTCCCTCACATAGATACTTTCTGATGCCTCTGCAGCAGACAGCTTTATGACAACATATAGGACAAAAGAAGAAATAGCAATTTCTCCTTTTGCCACAATGTTTTCAACCTTTAGTCATAGGTTATCCATTCAATTATAGGGATTTTCTATTTTTTGACAAAAAAAATATGTTCAAAGTCTTATGCTGCAGAATTGTCATATGAGGGAAAGGGTTAAAACACTCTATGATAGAGAACTATCAGATAAGAAATTTAACGAATTGAAATATACTAAGAAATTTAACCGTAGTAACATAATACTAAAACATTTAACTGTAGTGAAATATACTAAGTATATTAGCGAAACCACAAGTTTGACATTAACAACATCCCCAGAAGTCAGTTTATATTGTTTGACAAGAAGATTGATGTTGTAGATGAGTCAAGGGACTCACAAAGTCTACAAATACCAATAGAAGACAAGTACCAATAGATGTACCAATAGAAGAAGTAGTAAGTCACTAAGTGGAAGCCAGATAAGTCACAATGGAGGACTGACCCCAACACATATGTCATGATGCCAAGGCATGTGACATCATAGCAGAAAAAAAGAATTAAGAAAATATACAAGCAAGAACCTTACTGTTCTGTCGCTGTTGGATATAAAAACACAATAACATTTATGGAGCTCTTCTTTGTGTCTTTCTTTTATTGTCTTACACAATTGCCATACATTCTCTTCACTGAAAAGAAAAACATTTATCACAAATCCCATGATCATCAGTGCTCTAGATAAGGGGTGTTTTGCATGTTCTAAAATCCTTATTTGACCCTCTAACCCTATGTTGTGGGGACTCAAAAGAATCGTCTCACTGAGATGATTCTTTTGAGTACCCACAACATAGGATTTGCTTTAATAATAAGAGAGAAATTGTGGGGGAAAAGAACTGAATACCCCTCCTTATCTGGACCTCTGGATCATGAGCTGTACTACAGATTCAGTGGTAGAAACTAAGATACAAGACAACAGCCAGAGTATTCCTTAAATCTGAATAGGCCCCGACATAAATGTATAAGCCCAAAAAAGATTTTAGCAAAATAAAATAAATTGAACTTCTTGACTGGATTGATCTGTTTCTAATTGTTGTGTATGGATTAGTGGAAAAAGGGATAAATATAAACGACTAAAAAGAACCAAAAAACATTTTTCGACACGTTTTGAATTACAAAACAGAAAATATGCAGAATTAAAAATATTTTACTGAAAACTTCAACAGGCATATAATCTTGGAATTGGAACCAGCCCTGCAAGCATTTTATGGGCATTGGCCCAAGGGCCCATACTTATTACGACCACTGCAGATAAAAGTCTCTAATAAGATATTATAGGTTATAATAGCTACCACTATATAATTCATATATGGGCCATAAGGCATAACTTCCAAATAAGGGCCATAAATGTTTGGGCCATAACTTCCAGAAACCATCAGTTATCTATAGATAAATCTAGGCCAATATTGATCATATGTTTACTAAGTACGTTCAAATATCAAACAAATTGCATTAGCTTACCAATAACAAGATGTATAAATACAATCAGCAACTCGAGAAAACAGAATACGGGTGTTAGACGTAACGTCTTTGTCAGTAAGCATTTCTTGTTGTTGAGATTCTACTTTCGGTTTTCGTTGAAGCTAGATCCAGTTCGCTAAGCCGGCTAAAAACAATTCGATAAGCTTGTTTTCACTTCCTGCCGTAAAACGGCAGATATTATTTTCGTAGTTCCTAACTGTATAGTAAAAATATATGTTCTCTTGCCGTAAACCGTTAACGCAAATTAAACCGGAGAGTGATGCGAGAATGCTGGACTTTTATAGTGAAAGACACGTATATTTAATTACGTATATTTAATATATACTTTGCTGAATTGTAAACTGTTGCATTCAAATTAAATCGACAGTGATGCTGGATTGTATTGAGTGACTTATTCGAGCTCGTGACAATGCTGGTTAAACAAGAATAGAAGTGCAATTATTAGAGGAAGTTGTCCCTCGCATCTTCTAATAACACTGCAGAGCCGAGACAACTTATGTGTGTGTACCAAGCATTTTGATGGATTGTAAACGCTTTTGATCACCGTAAGATGTTTGCTTGATTATTTTTGTATTGATTGAGAACATCTAGTTACATTATTTATTTGTTTAATTTACGAAAAACGATTGTATTTATTTCATTAATAGTGTATAGTATTCGGTGTATCCGTATTCGGACATGATTCGGTGGTTGGGACTTTGGGTAATCAGAAAAGAAGCATACAAGTTCAAAAGTGTTTTAAAATTAAACGTAATGAAATCAGCATACGTTTAATTTGTTTGACTTTAAACGTCTGTTCAGCTTGACACATTTTAATCTCATTTCACAGATAGTATTGGTAGTCCCAGCAGATAGTAACCACAGGTCAAGGTCAATGTTTCTATAAGTAAAAGTGACTTTTCATTCAATTTTTATTCAGTTTTCACAAGAACATTCCTCTTCATCAAACCTAAGGGGCTAACTCAAATGTTTAAATGAGTAATGTGGGGGTCAAACACTAGGACACTATGCCAAATGTTAGATAAACCTTGTGAACACTCTTGGGGTCTACTTTACATCACATTTAAAGTTTATCAAAAATTATTTTCTATTAAATCTTGATTCTCTGTGACTCAAATATCACACGTTAGCTCAATAGAAAGCATAGACACATTGGTTTTATGTTTATTTATATAATATATAAATGTGTAAATGAAATAATTTTTGATAAGTTTTTTGTTTCTATATAACAGTTTTAGTCTTTCCGTTTTCTGACATTATTGAAATATTTATGGCTGTTTCTCCTGCTACATACATGTCACTAAGAGCGATGGCTCATACCATGTATTTAAAATATAACGTATTATCTCGATCCACATGTTTTTAATGAGGGATTAATTAATGTAGAAGGTCTTCAAATATTGACGATTATTGTAAACAGTTTGTTGATTAAAGCAACAGGGTGTTTTATTGGTTTGGTATACAAACGAAGCTATAGTAGATCTGTTAACAATTTATTATAAATGTTTATTTCTTTATTTTATTGATTAATACTAAGTTGTTTTGTTATGTTATTTTAATTGATTAAAAATTTGTCATTTGAACTGGTTTATTTATTTTTTAATTCTACAGAAATGTTTATGTAACAGGTCATATTTTCATTGTCTGACATTTCATGTCGTTTTTGTTAATTATTAGTCATTGGGGTCATTGGTTGTCCTTGAAGGCTTGAACAAATTTCAAATGTCATCATTCTTTGTAAGAGTCAGACATCTTTAAATTGTTCTTCAAAACAAATATTGATTCAGAACTTTGAGTAGTTTGAATACTGGTAAGATTTTTATATGCATTTAGACAAGTTGTAATTGGCTGGAATGTATTTGTGACTCTTTTATAAATGAATTGTTTGGAAATGGAAATGGGTTTTCGTGAACTAAACTTCAGAATGGCAGCATTTCATTTGTAGGTTATTTTCGTTTAATACTTAATGTTGCATGTTCAAATGTTCATTTCACATTACTTAACTATGGCATGTCCTACTTACAGCACCACAGCACTTTGGCATGAAGACAAGAGTAGAGTATTGGTATGAAAGAATACATTCAGTTTAATAAATTGGTAAGTTAGCCTTTGTTTTTCCACTTTCAACTCTACATCGATGTTAAAACCTTATTACTGTGTCAGTATAGTTAATGTAATTGTATAGAAGTAACTTGTTTCATTTGTATACTGTCTTAATACTCTTATGACCATCTGTTGGTTTGTCTTAGTGAAGTCGTAAGTTCGAACCAACTGATTGTCATAAATAAGTTAGACATAACCAGTCTTATTATTATTTATATAAAAGGTATTTTCATTACATGTAATTAGTAAGTTTATTTAGTTCTTTTTACAGATGTAATGCACTCTTCGTACATCTGGAATAAACTATTTTAACCAACCGAGGAATTCCATTTTACTTTAGTAACCACCCCAATAGGTTACATTTAAACAACTGAAATGAAACCATTCTTCACAATTTGAACACTCGATCATTGTGGAATTCAAGTCATCATGAAGCAATCTACACTAGTACAGTTTCCTTTACAATTGCAAAAATTTACTGTAAACTTTACACAACTAGAGACATGTTTTTATATGTCCCGACACAACTTTCCATACTTGGTAGCAATAAGAAAAGACAATTCATGAAAGACAACTCGGGAAAAGTATGTGGTTCTAAATCTCGCAGCTTTAATTGACTGTTGATTGAGTTGAACAATTTAATCAATAATTGTACGTTTCAGGAGACAATCCAATAAAGGCTGTGTACGTGGTAAGAGATTCTACGAAAATGTATAAAAACATCTATATAACTTCATTTATAAGAGTTTTGTTTCTATGGCAGCAGTTGAACTCTGGTTGTGATTGAAAACAGAATAAAAGTAACTATTTTATTTGATTAACATATATATGCAGATCATTGATTATAAAAGTTCCTTTTCACAAAATTATTCCATGAATTATTTTTTTGATATGTTTGAACAAGGGCTTGTTTTTATAGTAACAAGCATGTATTGAATCAATTAAGCCACGTCATTAGATAACAATTCAACCTTTGCATGATTCTTAGCTGGACTCCTACTTAAAAAGATCATTGCAAAAAGGAGTAATTCCTATGATAAGCCAATTCTCCTTTTGTCACAATGTTTTCAAATGTTCACTGCTGCACAGGCGTCAAACTGCAGGTGGGATAGGGTTAACTACTGTATGGGAGATGCCCCTTAACCCTTTCCAACATACAATAATTCTTAAACAGACAACTGAATACATATTAGTTAAAATATAGAAATCTTTATCATTGAAAATATTATTTTTGCTCATGAATCATAAGCAATTTCTTATTTTTAGCTCAATTGTGATCTTCTTTAGTCCGGCGTCTGGCAATTTCTTCTCCTCAGTAACCATTGGGTCAATGAGGATGAAAAATCACAGAAAGCAACCTCTCAATGACCTCACCAGAATTCCTTCAAATTTTTTGGATCCATGCAGAATTCTGGTTTCCATGGCAACGAAACAAAAAGAACTTTAAAATTCTTCTTCTCCCAAACTCGTTGCTTGATTTTCAAATCATTTTGTAGTAATGTTCCTTGGATGACTCGCTATCAGATTCCTTTCAAGCCATTTTGATAAATAAAAAAACCATGGCTGCCAGCGGCCACAGGGCGGTGCTATTTTGCCTTATATGGCTTAAGTGAAAACTTAAGAAATCTTCTCCTCCAGAAGTGTTTGGCCGATTTTTTAAATAATTTTGTAGAAATTTTCTAGGATGACCCTCTATCAGATTCCTTCAAGTCTTGTTGATTGGTCGAAAACTATGGCCACCAGGCGGCGGGGCTAAAGTGGGGAAAAAAATCAGGTGAGCGATCCAGGGCCATCATGGCCCTCTTGTTTCAATGTTCTTTTCAAATGTAGTCTGCTGCAAATGCATCCAAATGCTTCTGCCAGCGGTTACTTTTGTAACAGGCAAATTTTGTGGGCCACAAATTGATTATTTATTTCAACTACATGATTCAAATCAGCATTGAATATAATAGCCTATTCTCTCTTTTTAAACTGCTTGTCTGATTCCTAGATAATTTGGTAGAAAAATTCCTTGGGTGAAAATCTATATTGGTTGAAAGAGATGGCAGCTAGGTGGAATCAGAAAAGGAGCAAAATGACAAAACTTTAAAAATCACTTTCTTATGAAAGTGCTCCTGATTTCAAGATGATTTTAATAGAAATGTTCCTTCAGTGACATTCTACATAATTTGTTCAAGTCATATTGATTGGTTGAAAAACACATCCCTCTGACAGCATCAGAAAAGAGATGAAATGAAGTTATCTATACTATAGCTTCAAACGAATTTTGCATGGATATGAAAACTTCTTTATCACATATTCTTTGATCAACAGGAAGTGTTGAACGATCCATGAATAAAAATGTTCAAAGTCAAAAGCGTCGACTGGTTGAGTCATGATAAGGCGATCAACTCAATAAGAAGATCCTTTGAGCCCATTATAAATTATAACAGTCCTTGAAAGAGAAGCACAGGAGAGATCAGTTGCCAGCTGCCATGGGATTTTCTGTATTTATACAGAGATACAACTTTGTCACAGCAATGTTTATGATGTCTGACATCTTGCCTGTTCTGTCCCAGCTTTAAAAACCAATGCAGGTAAGAAAACGATCTATTTGCTATCATAAATATATCTTTGTAGGTGTTGATACTCCAATAGAAAAGGGAAATCATTTCATGCAATTGTTTATACTCATGCTGCTTTGATTCATGATGGTGAGTGGGCTTTATACAAGGCTGATTTGACCCATGATGGTGAGGGGGCTATGTACAATGCTGTTTTGACCCTAGCTGGTGAGTAGAAGAAGTCACATGGGTACACATCTTGGCTTTAAGGTGCGTGGTTCAGAAGCTCAAACCCTAGTTGATGTATGGCTGTCTGTATTGATGCTGCTCAGTGAGACAGGGCATCGACCCTCTTCTTTTGCATTGCCTGCATGAAATCTCGTTTTTATGTCAAAAATACACCAGTATTTTAATACCTGATATTTAATCTCAATACCCTTAATTCCATCCAGAAAAGAAGCTCGCGCAGCCTTGTGTAGCCCTCATGCCTGTGTGATATACACAGCCGCCGGTTAAATAGTGGTACACATGCTCAAACGTTGGAAGCAGCGAAAGTCTTAATAGATTTGGTTGAAATTTGTCTATACTAATTTGGATGTCGTAGAGGCCGTTTATTTTCGTTAACATTTTTTTCATCTCCATTAAATAAGTGTTGTCATTTAAATATGCTGTGTTCATGCCTTTACAAAGTGTCTATACATGTTTAGCTCACCTATGCACAAAGTCCAAGGTGAGCTTTTGTGATCGCTCACCGTCCGTCGTCGTCGTCCGTCCGTTCACATTTTCCTACAAACGCCTTCTCCTCCTAAACCAATTAACCAAATTCAAAATAATTTTACAGAAATGTTCCTTTGGTGGATCTCTTTCAAACTTGTTCAAAGAATTCTATTCCATGCAAAACTTTGGCTGACACGGCAACAAAAAAGGGGAAATTAACCCAAACTTAAAAAATCTTCTTGTCCAAAAGTACTGGCCCGATTTGAAAATTATTTTGCACAAATGTTTCTTGTGGTAGCTTCTACCAAGATTGTTCAAATATTTCCGATCCGTTGAAAAACATGGCCGCCAGGGGCGAAGCTTGTTTTCCTTATATGTGCACAAATGTTCCTTGGGGTAGCTTCTACCAGGATTGTTCAAATATTTCCGATCCGTTGAAAAACATGGTCACCAGGGGCGGAGCTTGTTTTCCTTATATGTGCATTGTTAAAACTTTAAAAAACTTCTTGTCCAAAAGTACGGGCCCGATCCCGATTTGAAAATTATTTTGCACAAATGTCCCTTGGGGCACCCTTTACCAAGATTGTTCAAATATTTCCAATCCGTTGAAAAACATGGCCACCAGGGGCGGAGCTTGTTTTCCTTATATGTGCATTGTTAAAACTTTAAAAAACTTCTTGTCCAAAAGTACGGGCCCGATTTGAAAATTATTTTGCACAAATGTCCCTTGGGGCACCCTTTACCAAGATTGTTCAAATATCTCCGATCCGTTGAAAAACATGGCCGCCAGAGGGCGGAGCTTGTTTTCCTTATATGTGCATTGTTAAAACTTTAAAAATCTTCTTGTCCAAAAGTACTGGTCCGATTTGAAAATTATTTTGCACAAATGTTCCTTGGGGCACCCTTTGACAAGATTGTTCAAATATTTCCGATCCGTTGAAAAACATGGCTACCAGGGGGCGGAGCTTGTTCATAGACTCATATAGGGAAACACCTTTAAAAATCTTCTTGTCTAAGAGTAGAGGGCCCAGGCCTTTAATATTTGGTATGTAGCATCATATAGTGGACCTCTACCAAGATTGTTCAAATTATAGCCCTTGGGTCAAAATTAACCGTCCCTGGGGGTCACTTGTTTTACATAGACTCATAAAGGGAAAAAAAATAAAAAATCATCTTGTCTAAAAGTAGAAGGCCCAGGCCTTTTATATTTTGTATGTAGCATCATCTAGTAGACCCCTACCAAGATTGTTCAAATTATAGCACTTGGGTCAAAAATGGCCCCACCTGGGTTACTTGTTTTACATATACTCGAATAGGGAAAAACTTTAAAAATCTTGTCTAAAAGTTTAATATTTGAAATCTAACTTCATCTAGTGGACTTCTACCAAGATTGGTCAAATTATTATAGCCCTGGTCTCAAACATGGCTCCGACCTGGGGATCACTTGTTTTACATAGACTTGTTACGGTAAACACTAAAAATATTCTTGTCCATTTGCCATGAATTTTCTTTGGGTGCCCCTCTACTAAGACTTCAAATTATTTTGATAGGATGATAAACATGGCCACCAGGGGGTGTTGCTTGTTTTCCGTATATATGTATAGACAAAGAACAATGAAAACTTTTAATTTTGATTAAATCAGGTGAGCAATATAGGACCATCATGGTCCTCTTGTTTAATTTCATTTTACTACAGGTTTGGCACTTGGCAGTGTGTCTATACAGATTTGAATTGATTTTTCTACCGGTTCGACAAAGTGCCTATACAGATTTGAATGATACAGGTTTGCCTTCATGTAAAAAGAAGTCTTTACCGATTTAGGTCTCAACTCATGTAGTCTCTCAGTCTTTAATATTTGTTGAAAACTATCTATATAGATCTAAGAGGACACTAGTTACTCGTTAGTCATTTTAAAATGCGTGTCTATACAGATTTGAATTTGATTTTTCAAAAGGTTCAACAGTATGTCTATACAGATCGGAATTTGATTGTTCAATAGGTTCGACAGTGTGTCTATACAGATTTGAATTTGATTTTTCAATAGGTTTGACAGTGTATCTATACAGATTTGAATTAGATTTTTCAAAAGGTTCGACAGTGTGTCTATACAGATTTGAATTGAATTTTTCAATAGGTTCAACAGTGTGTCTATACAGATTTGAATTTCATTTTACTGCAGGTTTGGGAGGTGTCTATACAGGTTTGAATTTGATTTTTCTACCGGTTCGACAGAGTGTCTATACAGATTTGAATTGGATTTTTAATAGGTTTGGCAGTGTATCTATACAGATTTGAATTTGATTTTTCAAAAGGTTTGACAGTGCGTCTATACAGATTTGAATTTCATTTTACTACAGGTTCGGCAGTTTGTCTATACAGGTTTGAATTTCATTTTTCTACCGGTTCGACAGAGTGTCTATACAGATTTGTATGTCATTTTAATACAGGTTCAACTTCATCTCAAAAGAAGTCTTTACCGATTAAGGTCTCAACTTATGTAGTCTTCAGTATTTGTTATAAACTGTCTATATAGATCTAACAGGACACAATATACTTGCTAGACATTTTAAAATGCGTGTCTATACATATTTGACTTTGTTTTTTCAATAGGTTTGACAGTGTTTCTATACAGATTTGAATTGAATTTTTCAATTGGTTCCACAGTGTGTCTAAACAGATTTGATTTTTTAATATGTTCAACAGTGTGTCTAAACATATTTGAATTGAATTTTTCAATAGGTTCGACAGTGTGTCTATACAGATTTTAATTTCATTTTACTACAGGTTCGGCAGTGTGTCTATACAGGTTTGAATTTGATTTTTCTACCGGTTCGACAGAGTGTCTATACAGATTTGAATGTCATTTTAATACAGATTCGACTTCATGTCAAAAGAAGTTTTTACCGATTAAGGGCTCAACTCATGTAGTTTCGACAGTGTGTTTATACAGATTTGAATTTGATTTTTCAATAGGGTTGACAGTGTTTCTATACAGATTTGAATTGAATTTTTCAATAGGTTCACCAGTGTGTCAATACAGATTGAATTGAATTTTTCAATAGGGTTGACAGTGTTTCTATACAGATTTGAATTTGATTTTTCAATAGGTTGGACAGTGTGTCTAAACAGATTTGAATTTGATTTTTCAATAGGTTCTACAGTGTGTCTATAAAGAATTGAATGTTTTAATAGGTTCCACAGTGTGTCTATACAGATTTGAATTTGATTTTTCAATAGGTTCACCAGTGTGTCAATACAGATTGTATTGAATTTTTCAATGGGTTCGACAGTGTGTCTATACATATTTGAATTTGATTTTTTTAATAGGTTGGACAGTGTGTTTATACAGATTTGAATTTGATTTTTCAATAGGTTCAACAGTGTCTATACAGATTGAATTGAATTTTTCAAAAGGTTCAACAGTATGTCTATACAGATCGGAATTTGATTTTTCAATTGGTTCCACAGTGTGTCTAAACAGATTTGAATTTTTAATAGGTTCAACAGTGTGTCTAAACATATTTGAATTGAATTTTTCAATAGGTTCGACAGTGTGTCTATACAAATTTTAATTTTATTGTACTACAGGTTCGGCAGTGTGTCAATACAGGTTTGAATTTGATTTTTCTACCGGTTCGACAGAGTGTCTATACAGATTTGAATGTCATTTTAATACAGGTTCGACTTCATCTCAAAAGAAGTTTTAACCGATTAAGGGCTCAACTCATGTAGTTTCAACAGTGTGTTTATACAGATTTGAATTTGATTTTTCGATAGGTTTGACAGTGTTTCTATACAGATTTGAATTGAATTTTTCAATAGGTTGGACAGTGTGTCTATACAGATTTGAATTTGATTTTTCTACCGGTTCGACAGAGTGTCTATACAGATTTGAATGTCATTTTAATACAGGTTCGACTTCATGTCAAAAGAAGTTTTTACCGATTAAGGGCTCAACTTATGTAGTTTCGACAGTGTATTTATACAGATTTGAATTGAATTTTTCAATAGGTTGGACAGTGTGTCTTCACAGATTTGAATTTGATTTTTCAATAGGTTGGACAGTGTGTCTATAAAGAATTGAATGTTTTAATAGGTTCCACAGTGTGTCTATACAGATTTGAATTTGATTTTTCAATAGTTTCGACAGTGTGTCTATACAGATTTGAATTTGATTTTTCAATAGGTTTGACAGTGTTTCTTAACAGATTTGAATTGAATTTTTCAATAGGTTGGACAGTGTGTCTAAACAGATTTGAATTTGATTTTTCAATAGGTTCGACAGTGTGTTTATATACAGATTTGAATTGAATTTTTCAATAGGTTCGACAGTGTGTCTTCACAGATTTGAATTTGATTTTTCAATAGGTTGGACAGTGTGTCTATACAGAATTGAATGTTTTAATAGGTTCCACAGTGTGTCTATACAGATTTGAATTTGATTTTTCAATAGTTTCGACAGTGTGTTTATATAGATTTGAATTTGATTTTTCAATAGGTTTGACAGTGTTTCTAAACAGATTTGAATTTGATTTTTCAATAGGTTCGACAGTGTTTCTAAACAGATTTGAATTTTTAATAGTTTCGACAGTGTGTCTTAACAGATTTGAATTTTTAATAGGTTCGACAGTGTGTCTATACAGATTTGAATTTGATTTTTCAATAGGTTCAACAGTGTGTCTATACAGATTGAATTGAATTTTTCAATGGGTTCGACAGTGTCACGAGTGTGTCTATACAGATTGACTTGAATTTTTCAATGGGTTTGACAGTGTGTCTATACAGATTTATATTTGAATTTGACATTGTATCTATACATATTTGAATTTGTTTTTTAATAAGTCCGACAGCGTGTCTATACATATTTGAATTTGATTTTTCAATTGGTTTGACAGTGTCTATACAGATTTGAATTGAATTTTTAAATAGGTTTGGCAGTGTGTCTATACAGATTTTTAATTCATTTTTATTACAGGTTCGGCAGTGTGTCTATACAGATTTGAATTTGATTTTTTAATAGTTTAGACAGTGTGTCTACAGATTTGAATTGAATTTTTCAATAGGTCTGACAGTCTGTCTATACAGATTTAAATTGGATTTTTCTACAGGTTCAACAGAGTGTCTATACAGCTTTGATTTAGGTCTAAACTCATGTAGTCTCTCAGGCTTTAATATTTGTTGAAAACTGTCTATATACATCTAAGAGGATACTAGTTACTCGCTAGACATTTTAAAATGTGTGTCTAAACAGATTTAAATTTGATCTTTCCGTAGGTTCATCAGTGTGTCTATACAGATTTGAATTTGATTTTTCTTTTTCAACAGGTTAGACACTGTGTGTATATATATTTGAATCTGATTCTTCAGTAGTTTCGATAGTGTGTCTATTAAGATTTGAATTTGATTTTTAATAGGTCCGACAGCGTGTCTATACATATTTGAATTTGATTTTTCAATAGGTTCGACAGTGTCTATACAGATTTGAATTGAATTTTTAAATAGGTTCGGCAGTGTGTCTATACAGATTTTTAATTTATTTTTATTACAGGTTCGGCAGTGTGTCTATACAGATTTGAATTTAATTTTGTTAAAAAAGTTGACAATGTTTCTATACAGATTTGAATTTGATTTTTTAATAGTTTAGACAGTGTGTCTACAGATTTGAATTGAATTTTTCAATAGGTCCGACAGTGTTTTTATACAAATTTTAATTTTAATTTTACTTCAGGTTTGGCAGTGTGTCTATACAGATTTAAATTGGATTTTTCTACAGGTTCGAGAGAGTGTCTATACAGCTTTGATTTAGGTCTAAACTCATGTAGTCTCTCAGGCTTTAATATTTGTTGAAAACTGTCTATATACATCTAAGAGGATACTAGTTACTCGCTAGTCATTTTAAAATGTGTGTCTAAACAGATTTAAATTTGATCTTTCCGTAGGTTCATCAGTGTGTCTATACAGATTTGAATTTGATTTTTCTTTTTCAACAGGTTAGACAGTGTGTGTATATATATTTGAATTTGATTCTTCAATAGTTTCGATAGTGTGTCTATTAAGATTTGAATTTGATTTTTCCATAAGTTTGACATTGTATCTATACATATTTGAATTTGTTTTTTAATAGGTTCGGCAGTGTGTCTATACAGATTTTTGAATTCATTTTTATTACAGGTTCGGCAGTGTGTCTATACAGATTTGAATTTAATTTTGTTTCTACCAGTTCGACAGATTGTCTAAACAGATTTGAGTGTCATTTTACTACAGGTTCGACTTCATGTCAAAAGAAGTCTTTACCGATTTAGGTCTCAACACGTGTAGTCTCTCAGTCTTTAATATTCGTTGAAAACTATCTATATAGATCTAAGAGGACACAAGTTACTTGTTAGTCTTTTTAAAATGCGTGTATATATATATATTTGAATTTGATTTCTCTATAGGTTTGACAGAGTGTCTTTACAGATTTAGATCTCACCTCGGATAGTCTCTTTAACATTAGATGAAAACTGTCCATACATATTTTGAGGGACACTAGTTACTCGCTATATATTAATGCATGTCTATACAGATTTGAATTTGATAATTATACACCCAGATACATAGTATAATGGGGGCTATATAGGAATCACACTTGTCGGTCGGTTTGTCGGTCCGTTGGTCTGTGGATATTTCTTGGGAACACTATTTCTCAGCAACCCTTGTTCAGAATTCAATATAACTTCACAAGAATGATTGATACCAAGCCTAGTTGTTCATATTGTCGGCGTGTTGCACTGGAATTATTTTTAAATGAGTTATGGCCCCTTGAATTTCTCATACATATGTATATTGTCAGGCACCAGCTGGGGGTATTCATCACCTTCAGTGATATTTCTAGTTCTTCATGATTGACTGATATATAGGCAATATTTAGATCAAAAAGAAGTATATAAAGATTCAGATCTCCCCTTGGGTAGCCACTTGGTCTATAATATTAGATAAAAACTGTTTTTACAGATCTCAAGGGACACTAGTAACTCGCTAGATATTAATGCATGTCTATACATATTTGAATTTCGTTTTTCTACCAGTGCGACGGTGTGTCTATACAAAGTTGTATATTTCATTTTACGACCGGTTCGACAGTGTGTCTTTATAGATTTGAATTTGATTTTTCTACTAGGTAGACAGTGTTTCATAATACAGATTTAAATTTCATTTACTACAGGTTCGACAGTTTGTCTATACAGATTTGAATTTCATTTTACTACAGGTTCGATATCATGTCAAAAGAAGTCTTTACCGATTTAGATCTCACATTGGGTAGCTTCTTGGTCAATAAGCACAGCTATATTTCACATTTTGAAGCACTATGTTCTATAGAGTATGTAAAGGATTTTTTTTTGTAATTCCAGAAATAGGTTTCATTGAAATTATAGTCGGCGCATCCACACATATCGGTGGATAATGTAAATGATGTGGAAAATCACGTATACATCAGATGAGTATAGGTATATAAATAAACTATATATGACTGTTTTCACAATAGGGTACTTTGTCGGATACTATCAAGTTTTATCAGAATAAAATGATTTTCAAACAGACAGACAGACAGTCAGAAAGAGAGAGAGAGAAACACACACACAGATAAACAGAGACATATAGACATAGGGAGAGAGACGCACACTCTATCAAGATAGAGAGAGACAGCTTGATAAAGAGTACCCTTTCACTAACATACACTTAGACCTGTGATCTTCAAGTTGGTTTTGCTTAGAGAGTTTGGAGTTACTAGGTCAAAGGTCAAGGTCACTGTAAAGAAACAGTTAATGAAGTGTGTGTGAAAGCTAGCATTTACCCTTATAACTTACATACGCCTAGGCCTATGATCTTTAAACTTCATATGGACATACATCATAGCAAGTTGGTGATGCCTAGAGAGTTTGGTGTCAATAGGTCAAAGTACAAGTTCACTGTGACCTTCAATACAGAAACATTCCTTGCTTTAAAACTACTGATTGCTTAGGCCTATGACCCTGAAACTTAGTTTGGGTGATGGTCATGATCAGCACTTGACTCAAACAGGTCATGGGATCATAAGGTCAAAGGTCAAGGTCACTTTGACCTTTAACGAAAAAAAACACTACTTTTTGCAATAACTTTGAACTAGTTGCATATGGTTAAAGGTTTGCGTGCAACTACATTAAGAGTCCAAATCTTGGTAACTACTTGATGCATTCCATTGAAACATTATACAACCCTTCCCAACCATCACACCTATGAAAATAATCAAGTTAAATAACTCTATCCTGCATATAATGCAAATTATCACCCTTTAAGACATTGTGGTTAATGTTTAGCATGCAACTACATTATCTCGGTAATCAAATAAGTGGTGGAATAGTCGAGCATGCTGTCCTCCGACAGCTCTTGTTTTACTAGCAAATAATAATTCAGAGTTCTAGATAAGGGGCATATTGCTTGTTCTAATATCCTTTTTTGACCCTCTAACCCTATGTTGTTTGTCCTCTATTGAGTACCCACCACATAGGGTTTGCTTTAATAATGAGAGAGAAATTGTGGGAAAAGAGCTTAATACCCCTCCTTATCTGGACCTCTTGAGTCATGAAACGTGATGGAGAAGGTAGACATTGCTAATCAGGAGCTGTGTCTCACTTTTCTACAATGATTAACAAAAAATGCATTGTTTTCACATTTAAATGACTTGAAACACTTCTTCAATTAAAGAATTTACTCTTACCACCATTCAAGACTTCATTGATAAACATGAAATGAATACGCCATTATAAATTACTATCAGTTTGCAATTCAAAATGGAAACTTTATTCAACTGCTAACAAATTTTCATTTAAATACATATTCTTTTTATAGGGGTTTTGCGCCATTTTCAACATTATTTCAGTTATATCAAGGTGGGATCCATGATGTTAACCACTCGGCTATGGCAGATTCCCTATTGTAACATGTATAATTAATGAAACCATTATTCAGAAGCGAGGATTAACTGGATGTTAAATAACAACATTGACATCTAGGGCAATGAGTAAGGTCTGTCAATGTGACAAGCCTCATTCATGATCTACCACCATTAAGCAAACAATCTATGTGGAACAGCAGCCAGTTACTTGGAATGTCTGATATGTGGAGTACTGGTGTGAGACAGCCAGGAAATCCATGGGTAGGTGAACTGGCTGTCATGATATGACTGAAAGATTTTTGAAACCAACATTAATTTTATCTCTAATCAATTCATCATTACATTCTGGCTAAGCTGCACACCCTGTACACACAATTCTTTACCTAGGGCTCAAATGAGTTTTTGTAAACAGCTATTATTAAAATTACTTTCGGATTTTAAACTTTAAATACATTTAAGCAAAAATATATATATATATGATTTTGAGTTAAATTACTTAAAAGCCTGTTGGACTTTAATGTCTTGTACAAATCAAAATTTTAAGTATGAATGATACTAGTTTGACCTGTCAAACAATAGAATTGGATCAACCCAGGTACTTAACAATTTTGTGTCAAAGTGTTAACATCTTGCTTTAATTTTTAGCTTGACTTTTCGAAGTAAAGTCAAGCCATAGTGTAGTAGGCATTCCTTGTCCGGAGCGTAAATCCCAAAGCATTAAACTTACATAAATGATTATCTCACCTGAGCCAAAGGCTCAAGGTGATCTATTCTATTTTATTCTAATCACTCAGTGACTCTCTGTCCGTCGTCCTTCATTATATTTTAGCTTTAACCATCAGCTACTTATTAACCACAGGACCAATTTCAATCAAACTTCACAGAAATGTTCCTTTGGTGGTCCTCTTTCAAAATTGTTCAAAGATTTAAATTCCTTTGAGAAATTTGGTTGCCGCGGCATCAGAAAGGGGACAAAATGTCCTTACTTTAAAATTCTTCTCTGAATCTGCTTGTCAGATTCCAATATAATTTGGTAGAAACTTATCCTTGAATGACCCTACAAATGACCCTACAAAATTTGTAAAAGCCATATTGATTGGTTGAAAAACATGGCAGCCAGTGCTTGGATGATTTTTAAGATTATATCATAAAAATCTTACTTCATTGGCCCTCTGCTCTAATTTCTTCAAGCCATATTAATTGTGTATAAAATTATAGAAACTAGGAGTCATCGCACATTCACTTTTAGCTTCAAATGATGACTCCTACAATTCCATTGGACCAATTTCAACTTCATTTTACAGGAATGATACTTTGTTGATCCTCTTTCAAAATTGTTCAAAGACATACATTCAGTGTAGAACTTTGGTTACTGCAGCATCACAAAGTGAGAAAAAAATGCCCAAACTTGAACATTCTTCTCCTGCAAAATCCGCTAGTCCGTTTCCAAGATAATTGGATAGAAATGTTCCTTGAATGACCCTCTACAATAATTGTTCAAGCCATATTGGTTGGTTGAAAAACAGGGCAGCAAGGTGGCATAAGAAAATAACATTGCAGATAAATATTTGCTACTATACTTTCACTCGGGTGATCGATTTAGGGCGATCTTGGCGCTCTTGTTATTAAAAAAAAAAGTGTCTGAAACATAATTCCTAATTATTGATTCGCTGCATGGTCCAAGAGCCAAAATAACTTTTGCCTGTTTTAAATTCTAATTGATCTCGGTACATGTAATAGGTTAGGAAAAATACCTTGCCTATAACCAATGAGACATGACCAGGGATCAAACATGAGACGCCTAGTTATAGATCCCTGATGCTAACCACTTTGCAAGGCTGGATTCCTTTCATGAGAGGAAAGGGACAAGGTTCCAGATATTTTCTAATACAGACTTGCCCTCCATTTCCTTTGTGGAATGTATGATTTGTGTGTGAATTAACTCCATGCCTAATAAGCTATATTTAGATTTCTTTTGAAATGGAAATATCTGAAAAAGTTATATAGCTCAAAAGAGTTGAAATCATTGTGTATTGGAAGACATTTTTTATGATAAAAGGTGTTTAAAAGCTTTCAGGTGCAGTGGCATCTTGTAATTGAAGGTTTTTAAGCTTTATAATAAAAAAAATACTTGCAGAAGGCTTATTAGTAAATCTGAAGTGTATTTTTAGCATGAAGTGCTCAAGGTGAGTTATTGTGATCGCCTTTTGCCAAGCGTCCGTTGTGCGTTATCCGTCGACATCTTCTCCTCAGTAACCAATGGTTCAACTGGGATGAATCTTCACAGAAAGCATCCTCTCAATGACCTCACTAGAATTCTTTCAAATTTGTGGGATCCATGCAGAATTCTGGTTTCCATGGCAATGAAACGGGACTTGTTTGCATTATATGGCTATAGTAAAAACTTAAAAAATCTTCTCCTCCGTAAGCGTCAGGCCGATTTTCAAATAGTTTTGTAGAAATGTTCCTTAAGTGACCCACTATCAGATTCCTTCAAGCCATGTTGAACAGTAGAAAATAAGGCTGTCGGGGGGTGCTATTGTGCCTTATGGCTATAGTGAACACTTAAAAATCTTCTCCTCCGAAAGCCGTTTTTTTTGCCTTATATGCATTTAGTCAAAATTTTAAAAGAATTTTCTCCTCCGAAAGTGTCTTGCTGATATTTCAATTTGTAGAAATGATTCTTTGGTGCCCCTCTTACACTCCTTCAAGCCATGTTGTCAAAAAACATGGCCACTAGGGGGGTAGGTCTGTTTTGCCTTAAATGTGTGGCAGATTTTTGAACAATTTTGTATAAATGTTCCTTGGATGACCCAGATTGACTGTCTTCGAGATTACTTCTAGCCATGGTTATTGGTATAAAAAAAAGATGGCCACCAGGAGGCAGGGCTGTTTTGCCTTATATGGCTAAAGTGAAAAAAAATTAAATCAGGGGCCATCATAGCCCTCTTGTTTTTAGCTCACCCGAGCTTTGCTCAAGGTGAGTTATTGTGATAAAATCCACTTTGCCATCTTTGAATTTATATTAGTGATTTCCTGTGTACAAACAGTGTATAAAGCTTAGAAACAGTCTATGATGAAATGATTTCACATTTAATAGTTCTCTTTGTCTAAAAAAAATAAAATAATTATACACAAAAACTGTGCTTACCGAGGTTAGGCCAGCATCCACAAATGATTCCACTCACTTTTTAGCTCACCTGAGCTTTGCTCAAGGTGAGTTATTGTGATCGCCTTTTGTGCGTCGTGCGTCAACTTCTTCTCGTCAGTAACCAGTGGGTCAATTTGGATGAAACTTCACAGAAAGCATCCTCTCAATGACCTCACCAGATTTCCTTAAACATTTTGAGATCCATGCATAATTATGGTTTCCATGGCAACGAAATGAAAAAAACTTCAAAATTCTTCTTCTCCCAAACTGGTTGCCAGATTTTCAAATAATTTTGTAGAAATGTTCCTTGGATGACCCTCTATCAGATTCCTTCAAGCCATGTTGATTGGTCAAAAAACATGGCCGCCAGTGGGCAGGGCTATTTTGCATTATATGGCTATAGTGAAAACTTAAAAAATCTTCTCCTCCCAAACTGGTTGCCAGATTTTCAAATAATTTTGTAGAAATGTTCCTTGGATGACCCTCTATCAGATTCCTTCAATCCAAGTTGATTGGTCGAAAAACATAGCCGCCAGGGGGGCGGGGCTATTTTGCCTTATATTGCTCTAGTGAAAACTTAAAAAAATCTTCTTCTCCGAAAGAGTTCGGCCGATTTTCAAATAATTTTGTAGATATGTTCCTTGGATGACCCTCTATTAGATTCCTTCAAGCCATGTTGATTGGTCAAAAAACATGGCCGCCAGTGGGCAGGGCTATTTTGCATTATATGGCTATAGTGAAAACTTAAAAAATCTTCTCCTCCAAAAGTGTCTGGCCGATTTTCAAATAATTTTGTAGAAATGTTCCAAGGGTGACCTTCTATCAGATTCCTTCAAGCCAAGTTGATTGGTCAGAAACTATGGCTGCCAGGGGGCGGGGCTTATATAGCTAAAGTGAAAAAATAATAATCAGGTGAGCGATTCCAGGGCCATCATGGCCCTCTTGTTATTATAGTTCTCATCAAATCTTCATTAACCCTTTCCCTCATATAGACGCTCTCTGATGCCTCTGCAGCAGACAGCTTTTTGAAAACATAGTGACAAAAGAAGAAATTGCTCAAAATGAGCAATTTCTCCTTTTGCCACAATGTTTTCCTCTCTTAGTCATAGGTTATCCATTCAATTATAGAGATTTTCTATTTTTTGACAAAATATCTTCAAAGTCGTCTTCTGCAGAATTGTCATATGTGGGAAAAAACCATGTTTTTTTATTTTCCAGACTACAGACATCACACCTCAATTAATATATCTACTAATCAAGCCTCCATACAGCTACAAGTATCATTATGATGAATGAATTATATCACTTGATGTGTTATGTGACTCAAATCCAACTGAGTTCAGTCCACAGTTCAGAATGAGGCTACATGCTGTGTCATTGGAGTGAATTCATATGTGACTTGAATGTTAAAGATTAGAATTGTGCTGATATTGATTTTTATTCAGCCTGAGAACATGCATTTACAAGAAATGTGAAAGTAAGAAGCAGATAGTGGCTTTCTTTTGATTATTTATAAACCAGAGGACATGCAATGATAAGTTTTTCACTTTAACATGCACCACTATGT
>JASEVX010000003.1:15979166-16021338 GCA_031761405.1 Serripes groenlandicus | reverse complement strand
ATCGCCGCAGCTGCATTTTGGGGCATTTTTAGAAACAATGTGTAGGCACTTGCCTGCAGTGCCTAAAGGGAGCTATGTCCCTGCCATCATAACCAGGCCACCTAATACCGGGCCAGAGACATGTCTCTGACAGGGCTTTATTTGAGCCGCCCCTTATGAAAGCCAGGGACAATATATAACGTTATACACGGTCCCTGTGAAAGCCGACCTTCGGATGTTTTGAAAGTTACGGCAATTAGAGTCAAAATACTTACATATTGGCCACGGGTTTAGCGTTTTCCATTAGGTTCCAGAATCCGTGTCCGACAGTTTGGCGATCGGAGAAGATCGTGATCAGAATGTGCAATAATGCATGCTGATCTGGGTCTTTAATGACACATTGTCTCGTTGGCAACCCACAATGACAACATAGGGTAAATGAGTCGAGCACCAGGAAAACCAAATATTTGTTTTTTTAACACTTTCCCACGTTACACAATAGCTGCAGTGCACGGCTTTGAAAACAGTCTAGGCAAACAAATGAAAAATATATAAATATAAGTTGTCTGCTGCAATTGCGTCAGGATGCCTGTGTTGGTGGGAAATGGTTAAGCCTAGTGGAGATTGTGATCAACTGTTGCATGCATCTGATCAAAATGTATAGATGAAATATTTGTCTAAAGTGTCACGACACATTCTGTGACAGCTTGACGCAAAGGGTATAGTCAGACATAAACGAGCAGATACACAGGTTGATCTGGGTCTACAACTGTCATAATTACCCCAAGGTGAGTTTTCACGACTCAAAAAAAACTATTTCTTTACAGTAAAAAAAAAAAAATGATTTTGTTGGCAATCCTCGGTGTTTTCTCAAGTAATCATCTGGCTGGTCAAACCAACGACATTAAACGTCAAAGATACTTTCCCTGCTATAATTTACAGGTCAAATGTAATAGCAAACGCCGTTTGAAAACATCGTGGAAATCCTGCAATATCTTTCTGACACTGTTTCAAAAGAAATGTAAACGCTCCAATTCTACTCTACTTAAACCTTACAATATTTGTTCTTTTAAAATAAGCTAGTATATATACGAGGAAGGGTTTAGATGTCCTTAGGCAAATGTAGCGTTCCTGTCATGGTGCTCAGTATTTATAACAGGTATTGCATCATATATAGGGTGCTTCGGTGTATTACTTACTGCTCATTTACAGAGGAACTGCGATATAGATGAAATGCTGTTGAGGATAGCGTTAACCATTACTTACTTACAACAAATATGCAACATATACGGCTTTGTAAACATCTAGGAAAAAACATAAAACAAAATATTTATGAAAGTTTCATATTACAATAGAAATTAAAACAGGAGAAAGTAGACATTTTGCTCATAATGACCAAGATTTCTCTTTGCCACAATGTTTTCAAAAATTCTTTGTGACGGATATGCATGTGGGTAAGGGTAAGTTCCATCCAAACACATTTCGTTGGTTAAAGCCGGAAGCTCAGGGGGGAAACAGTATGGGAAAAGGACGAATTGCTTATTTGGAACAATATCTTCCCTTTTTCCCACAATGATCTAAGTTTCTGAGTTGAATGATTCATACGTGTACTTGCATAGTTACCCTTATGTGTTGGATGGTGTGTAATGAATAACTTCCATTACATTTAATTAATAAAAAATCGGAATTTAAAATATCAAAATGGAAAATTATTTAACGCAACAGTTTATAAATACAGTTCAAACATCACGCAGACAATCTACAGTTATTCACGACCTTCCAGTTAGGCAGTAGTCAACAATATGCCCTGTAAACTCGCTGTGCAAAGTCGTCGATCGTTTACGTGACTGCGCTCAGCCAATCGTGAATCAAGCTGGCGAAATATACAGTACTGCATCCGGGCACTGGGCTAATAATCTTTTCTATTTTCGACACACGGCATAACGAGTTATTTGATTACAAAGCGCAAATTTTGAAGTAATGTTATCACGGTCAATACGCGCTGAAACTCGCAGTAGAGCGAAAGAAGACATCAAGAGGGTTATAACAGCGATTGACAAAGTTCGGACTTGGTAAGAAAATTTCGCTGATTTATCGGGTCAATATCTTGCTTAGCAAGGAGCGGCCTTTGTTGTTTCGCTGTGTAGTCTTTTATACAGTTTTAATACGCCGCTTACTGTAGACATTTTCCCGTTGTTTTCTGACAGTTCTGTGTTCTGTCTGAATGACCACGTGTGTTTGTTTACATTGTAAACTAGGAGACTTTGGAAATTGATGGGTTTAAAGGTAGATATGTATGTAAGATCATATCGGCTCTGTTTTGTGTTGGGCTCTTAACACAATGGACGGTTTTTGTGTTGAACCTTTGTGTAGATAGACACTTGATCCTACTCAATAGTTTTAGCTGTTTACATCTCAATCTACACAACGTTGATCCCAATCTACATAACACTGAAGATTGTTATTATTTCAGACGTTTAACTGTTGTATTTATTTTCCTTGTTAAAATTTTAGAAAAAAAAGCTATATGAAATTTCTTGAGATTAGACTTGGTTATTCATCCAAGAAATAATAGAATGCCTTTTAAATTATTATGAGAGTAGTTATTCAACCCCATTCCCTCATATAGACGCTTTCGGACGCCTCTGCAGCAGACAGCTTTTTGAAAACATAGTGACAAAAGAAGAAATTGCTTGTTTTGAACAATTTCTCCTTGTGCCACAATGTTTTCCACTTTTAGGTTATCCATTTAATTACAGAGATTTTCTATTTTTTGACAAAATATGTTAGTCGTCTGCTGCAGAATTGTCGTATGAGGGAAAGGGTTAATCTGACTGTTTTGAAAATATCTCAATGATTACAAAAATGTAACAGAATTTAATGAAAATACTGTGGGAAAAAACTTAAATGGAAACATTGTTGAAAAAGAGCAATTTCTCCCCCATCCACAGCTATTTTCATTCTGAGTAACTTGTTTTCCCACAATGTTTACAAACAAATTCTGCTGTCTAAATATTGGTCGATCAAGTTTCATTTATCAGCTAAAAAAAAAGTTTCATACTAAGTCTGGTATTATAATTTATAATCTTTGTAAATTAGGTCTACCACATAATTATAGACTCATTCTGATGCCTCTGCAGCAGACGACTTTTGAAAACATTGTGGGAAAAGGAGAAATTGCTTATGATGAGCAATTTCTTCATTAACCACAATGTTTTCAACTCTATTCAATAAGTAAACTTCCATTTAAACAGATTTTCCATATTTTTGCCCAGACATTTTCAAACAACAAATCTGCAACAGACGCCATCAAATAGAATTGGCAATTTATGAAATTCTCTACAAATTAAATTATAAAAACTATAATTATTGAATCAAGTTTAAAAACATTTGAATGCATATGACTTTTACAACATTGTAACAAAAGGAGAAATTGCTAATAATGAACAAATATTCCATTTGCCACAATATTTTCAAGTCTTCAGTTTTAGAAAATATCCAAACTTTTATCTAAATAGTAGATGTTTTAACTTTTCATAGTTGTTTGCTGCACTGCAGAGTTGCTGAATGTTAGATAGTTTTAAATAAACTTTACAACAGAAATGAGAATTTGTGCACATTTTATTTGAGTATAAATTATTTAATCATCTAATGATCTTATAATGTTGGTTACTGCTAGCCTTGACAGTGATTCTCAATATATTTAGTCATGAGATTGAAAGAAATATCTTAACCCTTTCCCACCTGCAGAAATATCTTAATGCATCTGCAGCAGCTGAATATAGAAAACATTTTGGCAAACAGAGAACTGTTTTTATTTCTATTTTAACCCTTTCCCTCATACGGCAATTCTGCAGCAGACGACTTTGAACATATTTTGTCAATAAATAGAAAATCTCTATAATTGAATGGATAACCTATGACTAGAAGTGGAAAACATTGTGGCAAAAGGAGAAATTGCTCGTTTTGAGCAATTTCTTCTTTTGTCACTATGTTTTCAAAAAGCTGTCTGCTGCAGAGGCGTCAGAAAGTGTCTATGAGATAAAGGGTTAAAATTGAATTTTTTTTCTCTAGAGCACTTCCATAGTTTGTTTCCTATATAGATACAATTTCAAAGTTGTCTCCTGCAGATTTGTTGTATGTGTGGAAGGTTTAACCCTTTCCCACAAAGACGCTTTCTAACGCCTTCTGCAGCAAACTCATCTTGGAAACAATGACTAAAGGAGAAATTGCTCAAAACAAGCAACTTATCCTTTTTCCCCAATGTTTTCAACTCTATTCAATGGTTATACTTCCCTTTATAGAGCTTTTCATATTTTTGTGGGTTTGATTTCTAAGTCGTCTGCTGCAGATTTGTTGTACGTGGGAAAGGGTTAAGAAGAAAATGCAATATCTGAAGCATAATGATACAGACTTGGTAACATTGTAACAAAACGAGCAATTTCTCCTTTTGCCACAATGTTTTCTACTTTTAGTCATAGGTTGTCCATTCAATTATAGAGATTTACCATTTTTTGACAAAATATGTTCAAAGTTGTCAGTTTGACTGTTCTTTCAAATCAGATAACTTGTAAGAAAATAACTGTTGTTAACAATCAAATTGATTGATTTCAGGGAGAAGAAATGGGTCACCATAGGAGATACCACTATGAAAGTGTTCAAATGGGTTCCAAGTAAGTATTTATATAATTTTACTGTTAGTTATCCCTTTGCTACATACATCAAATCTGTAGCAGACCACTTTGGAATAATGGAAAACCTCTATAAATGATATCAAACAGTTATTGCATTCAAAAGTAGAAAATATTGTGGCAAATGTGTCAATATGTTGGCAAAAGGTAATAACATATTAATTCCCCCTTTTCCTCTTATAGACCCTTTCTGACGCCTCTTCAGCAGACAGCTTTTTGAAAACATAGTGACAAAAGAAGAAATTGCTCAAAACGAGTAATTTCTCCTTTTGCCACAATGTTTTCCAATTTTTTCAATTATAGAGATTTTCTATTTTTTGACAAATATGTTCAAAGTCATCTACTGCAGAATTGTCGTATGAGGGGAAGGGTTAATATGCTTAGTTAAACATTTGAAGTAGAATTGCCAGGCTTTCAAGAAACAAGGGAGGTAAATCAATCTGAATTTCTTTGAAGGAAAATGAAGAATAACTTCCCTTACATCTTAAGTTTTTAAGATAATCATAATGCATCAACTAACTATATGATGAGTCTATGATTTCCCGTCTGCAAAATGGTAAAACAAAATTAATCCAGATTAAATTAAATCATTTTGAGACAGAATAATAAATCTTGTAAAAAGAATAGGAAATGTAATACCCTGAGAAATTGTTCCTGTCCCTTTCCAACCTGCAGACATAATTGCAGCAGACGACTTCTTGCAAAAAAAAAACTCTTTCATATACAGATGCATTTTGATGCAACTGCAATAGAAGTCTTTGGAAACCAAAGTGACAAAAGGATAAATTGCTCATGATGAGTAATTTCTCCTCTTGCCACAATATTTACAACTATACTCAATAATTATATTCCATATTCTTGCCTGATTATTTTCAAAGTCATCTGCTTCATACTTGATGCATGTGGGAAATGATTAACCCTTTCCCTCATATAGACGCTTTCTGACGCCTCTGCAGCAGACGGCTTTTTGAAAACATAGTAACAAAAGAAGAAATTGCACAAAACTTGCAATTTCTCCTTTTGTCACAATGTTTTCCACTTTTAGTCATAGGTTATCCATTTAATTATAGAGATTTACCATTATTTAACAAAATATGTTCAAAGTCGTCTGCTGCAGAATTGTCGTATGAGGGAACGGATTAACCAAACTTTTTGTATTACTCTTATGCTATAAGGAAACTGAAGGTCAACTCAGAGCTTATCTGTTTTGACAATATCTGAAGAAAAAAGTATCATCTGGAAAATTGAAAGTGTGATTATTGATACAGATTTGGTATCATTGTTTGAAATGAGAAAATTGCTAGAACAAGCAATTTCTACTTTTCCCACGATGTTAGCAAAAATGGCCTCTTGCTTAACCCTTTCCCTCATATAGACGCTTTTTGACGCCTCTGCAGCAGACAGCTTTTTGAAAACATTGTGACAAAACAAGCAATTTCTCCTTTTGCCTTGCCACAATGTTTTCTACATTTAGTCATAGGTTATATCAATCCATTCAATTATAAAGATTTTCTATGTTTCGACAAAATATGTTCAAAGTTGTCTGCTGCAGAATTGTCGTATGAGGGAAAGTCTTAATAAGATTCAAATGCTATTTTCAACTTTCAGTATCCGGGAATGGGTTGCTTAGTGATTTATTTACATCTTCTGATGTAGTTACGACATCGGTACCCAGTTCAACTCTCAGTATTGGGGAATTGGTTACTTATTGATAAATTTGCATCTTTTCACATAGTTACGGCATCGGTACCCAGTTCAGAGAAAGAATTCGGTAAAACAGCAACACACACATCCAAAAATAGAGTCAGACGCTTACCCATGTCAGATGGAACCAATCAGTCTAACGGAGAAGATAGCAGCCAAGGTAATGATATGCATACTATTGAACTACTTAACCCTTTCCCTCATATAGACGCTTTCTGACGCCTCTGCAGCAGACAGCTTTTTAAAAACATAGTGACAAAAGAAGAAATTGCTCAAAACGAGCAATTTCTCCTTTTGCCACAATGTTTTCTACTTTTAGTCATAGGTTATCCATTCAATTCTAGAGATTTTCTATTTTTTGACAAAATATGTTCAAAGTCATCTGCTGCAGAATTGTCGTATGAGGGAAAGGGTTAACTATCTTTCCCACATATTACATATATGCAATACAAAATCTAGGTAAAATTATGGAAAACCTCATGGAAAAAATTAATATTGAATAGAGTAGTAAGCATTGTGATCAAATGGGAAATTGCTTGTTACTCTCCTTTTGTCACAATATTTTCAACCCTTTTCTGCTGCAGTTGCATCATAATTCATCTGTATGAAATAAGGGTTATTGCCAGAGACATGCAACTTTGCACTGGCACTGATGTCCCTGTCCCTGACAAAATAACCCTTTACCTCCTGAAGATGCATTTTGATGCATCTGGAGTTGACCACTTTTAAAAAACCTTGTGGCAAAAGGAACGTATTATAGTTTCACCTCTGGTGGGCGGGCGGGCGGCATCCAGTATGTTGTCAGCTGAATAACTTCAGAAGCCTTTGTCCAATCAACACCAGATTTTGTCAGAATGTGTATTGGCATAATGTCTTGGACAAGTTCGATAACTAGCCATATCGCTATAGTCACTCGAGAGTTGTCGCCCTTTAATTATATAAATTACCTAAAGTTGGTCTTGTCAGCCCAATAACTTTAAAAGCCTTTATCCAATTATCACCAAATTTGATCAAAATGTGAATTGGCATAATATCTTGGACAAGTTCGATAACTAATCATATTGCTCTAGTCACTCAAGAGTTATCCCCCCTTAATTATAGAAGTTACCTGAAATTGGTCTTGTCAGCCTAATAACTTGAGAAGCCTTTGTCCAATCATCACCAAATTTGGTCAAAATATGTATTGGCATAATATCTTGAACAAGTTTGATAACTAGCCATATCGCTATAGTCACTCGAGAGTTATCGCCCTTTAAATATAGAAATTACCTAAAATTGGTCTTGTCTGCTCAATAACTTAAGAAGCCTTTGTCCAATAACCACTAAATTTGGTCAAAATGTGTATTGCCATAATATCTCAGACATATTCAATAACCAGCCATATCGCTGTAGTCACTCACGTGTTATTACCCTTTAATTATAGAAATTGCCTCAAATTGATATTGTCCGACCAATAACTTTTGAAGCCTTTATCCAATCATCACCAAATTGAGTCAGAATGTGTATGGGCATAATATCTCAAGCAAGTTTTATAACTAGCCATACTACTCTAGTCACTTCGAGAGTTATCACCCTTTAATGACAGAAATTACCTAAAATTGGTCTTGTCCGCTCAATGACTTTTGATTAAGCCTTTGTCCAATCGCCACCAAATTTTGTCAGAATGTGTATTGGCATGATATCTAGTAAAAGTAGAGAGTTATTACCCTTTAATTCTAGAAATTACTTAAAATCTGTCTTGTCTGATTAAAAAAAATTGAAGCCCTTATCCAATCGTCACCAAATTTAGTCAATTTGTTCAAGCCGTTTTGATTGGTTACACAATCATATCAACCAGGCGTCATCACAAAAAGGGTAAATTGAACTTTTAGCTACAAATGACAACCAACTCGTACCATTCCAATAGACCAATTTCCACAAACATCACAGGAATGTTCTTTGGTGGTCCTCTTTCAAAATTGTTCAAAGATTTAAATTCCATTGAGAACTTTGGTTGCTGCGGCATCAGAAAGTGAGAAAAATACCCAAATTTTAAATTCCTTTTCCTCCATAATCTGCTTGTGCGATTGCAAGATAATTTGGTAGAAATGTTCCTTAAGGGACCCTCTAAATAAACTGTTGAAGCCATATTGATCAGGGTTCAACATTAACTTTTTAGCTCACCTAAGCACGAAGTGCAAGGTGAGCTTTTGTGATCACTCGGCGTCGTCGGCGTCTGTTAACAATTTCCTACAAATGACTTCTTCTACTAAACCAATAAACAGATTTCAAAATAACTTCACAGGAATGGTCCTTAGGTAGTCCTCTTTCAAAGTTGTTCAAAGAAATTAATTCCAAGTAGAACTTTGGTTGCTGCGGCATCAGAAAAGGGGAAAATTACCAAATCTTAAAAAAAATTCTTGTCCAAAAGTACTGGCCCGATTTGAAAATTATTTTGCACAAATGTTCCTTGGGGTACCCTCTACCAAGACTGTTCAAATATTTCCGATCCGTTGAAAAACATGGCCGCCAGGGGGCGGAGCTTATTTTCCTTATATGTGCATTGTTAAAACTTTAAAAATCTTCTTGTCCAAAAGTACTGGCCCGATTTGAAAATTATTTTGCACAAATGTTCCTTGGGACACTCTTTACCAAGATTGTTCAAATATTTCCAATCCGTTGAAAAACATGGCCGCCAGGGGGCGGAGCTTGTTTTCCTTATATGTGCATTGTTAAACTTTGAAAAATCTTCTTGTCCAAATGTACTGGGCCGATTTGAAATTTTTTTTTGCACAAATGTTCCTTGGTGCACCCTTTACCAAGATTGTTCAAATATTTTTGATCCGTTGAAAAACATGGCCGCCAGGGGGCGGAGCTTGTTTTCCTTATATGTGCATTGTTAAAACTTTAAAAATCTTTTTGTCCAAAAGTACTGGCCCAATTTGAAAATTATTTTGCACAAATGTTCCTTAGGGCACCCTTTACCAAGATTGTTCAAATATTTCCGATCCGTTGAAAAGGATGGCCGCCAGGCGTCGGAGCTAGTTTTTCTTATATGTGCATTGTTAAAACTTTAAAAATCTTCTTGTCCAAAAGAACTGGCCCGATTTAAAAATTATTTTGCACAAATGTTCCTTGGGGAACCCTTTACCAAGATTGTACAAATATTTCCAATCCGTTGAAAAACATGGGGGCTAGGGGGCGGAGCTTGTTTTCCTTATATGTGCATTGTTAAAACTTTAAAAAATCTTCTTGTCCAAAAGTACTGGCCCGATTTAAAAATTATTTTGCACAAATGTTCCTTGGGGCACCCTTTACCAAGAAACATGGGGGCTAGGGGGCGGAGCTTGTTTTCCTTATATGTGCATTGTTAAAACTTTAAAAATCTTCTTGTCCAAAAGTATTGGCCTAAAAAGAGTAAAAACTTTGAAAACTATTGAAGTTCTATTAAATCAGGTGAGCGATATAGGGCCATCATGGCCCTCTTGTTTAGTTACTGGACCAGTGGTCCAGTAAGTTTTGGAATGCACTAGACCTGACCTTATCTCAACTGGACCAGCCAATGAATGTTATCAATGATGCAATATACCAAGAAAGGATTAATTTTGTAAATCTTCAGTTTGTATAGCGTATATTTGGATTGATATTCAAATTAACAGTAAAACACAAATGATACAGTACTTTTTTCTGATTGTAATAACTTTTCTGAAGTAAGAACATCATATAATAATAAATATTAACCCTTTCCCACATACAGACACTTTCTGACACCAGTGACCTCTGCAGGACTGCAGCAGACGACTTTTGAAAACAATGGCAATGTTTTCATTTTTTTTCAATAATTATACTTTCATTTATGGAGTTTCTCCGCTTCAGATTTGTTCAATTGTATGTGGGAAAGGGGTAATATGCTGTATTACAGTAATTAATTGAAATATGTCACTGCGCCACAAATAACAAACATGCACATGTCTTGAACACAGTCTGTGTAGAGTTAATTGTCAAAGTCTGGCCGTCTGGCTCTCTGTCCCCCATGCCACCTGAGTTCCAGGGCTCGCTGGGCGTTGTAATCTTCATTACAGCTTCTTGGACTTTTCCTTTCCTTTTTTAGATCACCTAGAGCCAAAGGCTCAAGGTGAGCTATTCTGATCACTCTGTGTCCGTCGTCCGTAGTCCGTCGTTAACTTTTAGCTTTAAACATCATCTCCTCCTGAACCGCAAGAACAATTTCCACCAAACATCACAGGAATGTTCCTTTGGTGGTCCTCTTTCAAAATTGTTCAAAGATTTAAATTCCATTGAGAACTTTGGTTGCTGCGGCATCAGAAAGGGGACAAAATGTCCAAACTTTAAAAATCTTCTCCTCCGAATCTGCCTGTCAGATTCAAATATAATTTGGTAGAAATGTTCCTTGGGTGACCCTCTATAAAAATTGTTCAAGCCATACTGATTGGTCGAAAAACATGGCAGTCAGGCGGCATCAAAAAAGGGGCAAAATGACAATACTTTAATAAAGCATCCTTATAAAAGTGCTTGTCTGATTTAAAGATAGTTTTGTAGAAATGTTCTTTTATGGATCATCTACATACTTTGTCAAGCCATATTGATTTTTTGAAAGGCATAGCAACCAAGCAGCATCAGAAAAGGAGTAAAATTAACTTTTTGCTTCAAATGACATATGGTTATTAGATTGATGGTCTAAGGGAGGTAACACTTGGCAGAGTATTATGCAAGGGCAATCACCTTCGCAGAGTTGTCGTTCCTTACACTCACCATACACTATCAATCAGGTGATCGATTTAGGGTCATCTTGGCCCTCTTGTTTTATTGTTACTACCGCTGTCATCATTTTTATCGGAAGAAAATCCGAATTGAAACAGTTTATTTGACATTATGATGATTTTATGACTGCCACGGTAAACAATGTAAACATACCGGAAATTGGTCTAAACTATTGTCGTAACATTTGAGATGCCAAATCAATCGGCTAAATATAAAACTAGCATTCGTGTTTATACTTGAATCAAACACTTTAATTTACTATGAATAAGACTAATGTTGCGTAAACATGTAGAGAAAAAACAAGATTTCTAATTGAAATTGGTTTTTACAACTAATTTTTAAAAGAGAAATCGCAACTTTTCACACATTTCAATATCGGCTGCTAACGATTAAATTGGGATCCCAAAAATTACGACAATAGTTTAGAATAATTTCCGGTATGTTTACATTGTTTTCTTTAGTAGCCGCTATTGTAATGTCCGAAAAGACATTCGAGAAGAGAATCGGCAGTCAATATTTTCGACCGTAAATCTTATCGGATCCTTTGATTTGTTTGACAACAAATTTGGGCAGATATTGATGGAATAAGAACACGACCAGTAGGTCTTGCCAGATGCTAATGTAGCTAGACCGGACCAATGAACTACTAGTGAATGTCGTTCGGTCGTGCGTTAATGTCGAACCCTGTTGATTTCGTTGAAAAACAGGGCAGCAAGGCGGCATCAGGAAAGGTGCAAAATGACAAAAACTTTATAATTCCATTCTTATTAAAGTTCTTGTTAGATTTCAAGATATAAATGGCCTTTACTGATAAGCTGTTTCTTGAGAAGTGTCCACTCCTTTCAGTTTCATTTGCACTCCCTGATAAAAAAATTCCAGATATTTGCAGTTAAATATTTGCTACTAATTTACTATCAATTAGGGGATCGATTTAGGGCCATCTTGGCCCTCTTGTTAAATAGTCTATCTGAATGTAAGAATTTAAGTTTCATAATGTTTTTAAAGTGTATGATTAGAAGCCATTAATTTGGATCAGTAAGATCAAACTGAGATGTTAATTTCAATAACGATGTCATAAAATGGTCTATAGGTAAATGTTGTTTGCTGCAGTGGCATCAAATTTAAAATTTTAATAAAAGATCAGAAAAAGGGATATTTCTCAGATTTAGTAATTTGTCCTTTTCCCTCAATGTTGTTCCACCTTTATCAAATTAACGTATCCTATTTTTACCAGATTATATTGCTTGTTTAAGTAAGATCTTTTCCAAACAAACTACTAATGAAATTGCACATTTTCCAGCTATTTGATTAATTTCTTTTAACTCTTTTCATGCTAGCGCCAGTTTCCCCAAACCATTGATATCTTATGCAAGCAGTTAAGATGTTGATCAGGGTCCATAAAACATAGGGTCTGTTCTGAGATAAAACTATTTGACACTGATTCTATTTAAGCAAATATTTTGAACTTCTGAAGAAAACGTATATTTTTCAAAAGTCTTACAGGCGAAAATAACCTATCATGCTAAGAGTTATGTCACTGAATTATACATGCTTATGTTAGTATGTAATGTACATATGTATATATTTATAGTAGGCAACATTACCTTTAACACTTTCCCACATTTAGGCACTCACTGATGCATCTGCAGCAGACACATATAGGCATCTCTGACGCCTCTGCAGCAGACACATATAGGCATCTCTGACGCCTCTGCAGTAGACCTCTTTTGAAAAAAAAATTGCAAATGGAAAAATTGCTCATGACGAGCGCAATGTTTTCACCTCTATTTACTATACTTTCATTTGTAGAGATTTTCCATATTTTTGTCAAGATCTTAACAAAGTATATGTCTGCTGCAGATTTGTTGTTTGTCGGAAAGGGTCAAATATGTACTAATCTATTATATTCATCTGCTCATGTTTACAGGTATCTACCCTGATGAGGGTACCGGACAGTCCCAGGATTCAGACGGAAATTACAGCGGATCTGGTGCGATTAATGAAGATTCTAATCTCTCCTTTCCTGATAAAGATAACGACAGTAATGATAATAGTAACAGTATGAGTGAAGGTAGGTGGATTTGGTTTGATAATGAAAGATAGGATAATTCATTACAAAGAGATCATCATGATAAAGTAAACAATCTATATTGTAGACCAATCAAGTGTTGTATTTAATGAATAATGTCGAAGAAATAAAGGAAATAAAACGTTTTGATTGGTTCAGTTAAGTTGGCGATCCTACGAGAGGCACTAATAAGGTGAAGTTTTAAAATAAAATGTTCTGCATACTAACCTTTAATTGTTTTCCTTAAGAAATAAATTTCTGTGAATAAAGTCAGTGAAAACGTATGAAATGCAATATTTAAGAGGAAAATATTAATTATTTTTGAAACATGATAAGTTTTCAGTTATTTTTCGACAATTGAAACTTATACACCTCTTGGGAGCCTCGTGTAATCTCCAGTCATGTGACGTATTCTCAGCTTTGAATGGACATGTTCCATTTCTTAGTGTTTTCTCATATTGATCGCCGTTTATCTTTTTTAAAGATATTTCTTGTTAATAATAATAGATGAAAACATTATGACAAAAGTCTTGTGCTGCATATTTATCAAAATGCATCTGTATATGGGAAAGGATAAAGAAATTGTATGACTATAATGAAGTTGGATATTTTTATGCTGAAAAAAACATGTTTATTAAAAAAAAAGGTATTTAGTTAGATAGTAACTGTAGCAATAAAGAGATAAGTTACCTTTTATAGTGAGAATTATTTTCTCTTAAACCTATACATTATAAAATGTTTTTGTTTGCGTTGCTTTCAGCCTTGAAATTAGTCAGAAATGATAATCAGAATGAAGAATCCAATGGTATGTATACATTTGTAATTGTAGATTATTACACCAATAGTATGGCAGCAAAATTAGAAGTATGATTTTCAGGTTGCTTGCCTAAATGACTTGGATAACTTGTCTCGCCGAGCCCCGGTAGCTCGGTAGCGATGCGGGCTGTCAATCCTGGGGTTGAGAGTTTGAATCCCGGCTCAGCCAACTTTCTTTCAATGCGACATGCGTCATTCGTCTTCCACCAATGGGCTAAGTCTATGTGGAAAAGCAGCCAGTTGCTTGGGAATATTGTTGTTTGGAGTACTGGTGTGAAAAAAACAGAAAATGCATGAGTAGGTGAACTGGCTGCCGTGATATAACTGAGAAATTGTTACAAACGGCGTTAAACTCCAATCAATCAATGCGTCCGTTTCACTGTGACAAAGTTAATTATTTGCAGACCCTTGTTTATTTCTTTGCGGCAAACAAAGGCATGGATTTGTTTTGCTGACCTGAGCACAAGTTATTGAGTTATTGTGATCGCCATTTGTCTGGCATCCGTCATGGGTTGTCTGTGTGTCAACTATTTCTCTTCTGTAACCAGTGGGTCAATTGGAATGAAACTTCAGAGCAAGCATCCTCTCGATGTCCTCACCAAAATTCCTTCAATTATGCTTATGCATTCAGATTTTGGGTTTCAATGGCAACTGACAGGAATGTTCACCCGGAGGTCCTCTACAAAAATGACTAAATATTCCTATTCCAATACGAGCTAGGGTAAAAAGAAATGGGATAAAATTACAATACTTTCCCTGACACTGGTGTAGTGCTGACCTGATTTTAAATTGATTTCAAATGTGTGATCATTCCCTCATATAGACGTTCTCTGATGCCTCTGCAGCAGACAGCTTTTTGAAAACATAGTGACAAAAGAAGAAATTGCTCAAAATGAGAAATTTCTCCTTTTGCAACAATGTTTTCCACTTTTATTCATAAGTTATCCATTCAATTATAGAGATTTTCTATTTTTTGACAAAATCTGGTCAAAGTAGTCTGCTGCAGAATTGTGGTATGAGGGAAAGGGTTAAAGCTAAAATGAAAATGATTGGTTCAAAAACATAGCCATCAAGGACTGTGAAAGCTTAACTCTTTATTATAATGCAATTTTGGAAATATTTTCCCAGATACAACAAATTCTGCAGCTAAAGACTTTGAAAGCATTTTGTGTGAAATTGGGAAGATAATGAAGACATGTGTTTTTATTGAATCATGGAGATGAAAACATTTTGCAAAATGAGAACTTGCTCATTATCCCTTTCCCTCATATAGACACTTTCTTACGCCTCTCCAGCAGACAGCTTTTTGAAAACATAGTGACAAAAGAAGAAATTGCACAAAACGTGCAATTTCTCCTTTTGCCACAATGTTTTCCACTTTTAGTCATAGGTTATCCATTCAACTATGGAGATTTTCTATGTTTTGACAAAATAAGTTTAAAGTCGTCTGCTGCAGAATTGTCATATGAGGGAAAGGGTTATGAGCAATTTCTCCTCTTGCCAGTATGTTTTTAAAAGCAATCTCCTGCAAGTGGGAAATGTTAAAATGATTTATAATGTATGGGGGAGTGACATGGGCACTAACTATGATTGTTGTTGACGTTGTTGTTATTATATTTTCAGGTTCCTCAGAACCCGGGTGTTCTCCAGCTAAGAAACAAAAAGCAGAGGAATCGGGGGAATCAGGGGAATCGGGATCAACCTGAGGCTGTTTAAAACACAAATAGATCCATCCATTATGATAATCACATTCTCTGTTCCACCAAACAGTTTACTCAATATCACATTTTTATAGTCGTCCACTATTTAAAAACCTGAGAAAAATCATGTTAATAATCCTTTCCCACATGTAGATGCTTTCAGTCGCCTCTGCAGCAGACGACTTTTGAAAACACATTGGCAAAAGGAGAAATTGCTCATAATGAGCATTTTCTCCATTTGCCACAATGTTTTCAATTCTATTTAATAATTAACTCATTTATAAAGATTTATAGAGATATTTCATATTTTTGTCAATATGTTTTCAAAGTCGTCTGCTGCAGATTTGTTGTATGTGGGGAAAGGTTTAAATTATCATATAATTTAGGAGTAGTCATTTGATATACAGTTGGAAAGATTGTGGTCAAAGTAGAAATTGCTTCTTTTCAGCAATAATTGTTCCTTAGACAGCAAAGTTTTCAAAATTGGTCTATGAATATGGCGTAGAATGTCATCAATAAGAATTAAGAATTATTCTACTAAATTATATTATTGTCAAACAACCTGATGTTGTTTTAACTCTTTCCCTCGGGAAAAAACTTCAGCAAACAACTTTGAAAACACTTTGGCAAAAATATGGAAAATCTATCTAAATGAAAGTATTATTATTTAATAGAGTTGTTAACATAGTGGCAAAGGGTGAAATTTTGCATTATATGCAATTTCTCCTTTTGCCACACTGTTTTCAAAAGTCGACTGCTGCAGATGCATCAAAACATTTCTGCATACAAGAAAGGATTGGTGTATTTCAGTTTACCAGATAAGTATTCAAAGAGTTTATGTATTGAAGAAGAGAATGGGAATGAATACTTTGGTCCCCGGCATTGTTTTTTAAAGATGTCTAGGACAAAAAGTTTAAAATTTTTCCTTATAAAGAAGGCTTGATGCTTGACATTTTTGTAAATGTTGTATTCATAGGAGAATTTGCTCCAATTGAACAATGTCCCCTTTTCTGACAATATTTTCAAGTCTTGTTAAATTTGTTTCTTTCAAATTTAACCTTTCCCACATACAGACGCTTACTGGTGCCTCTCCAATAGGTGACCCTTGAAAACATTGTGACAATAGGAGGAATCGCTCATAATGAACAATTTCTCCTTTTGCGACAATATTTTCAACTCTATTCAATGATTCAACTTTCATTTATAGTGGTTTGCCATATTTTTAACCAGATGTTAACTAAGTCTTCAGCTAAAGATTTGACATATTTGGGAAAGGGTTAACACTATTTTATATATGTTTCCAAAGCAGGGGACTCTAAAAAATACCATATTATTTTAGGTAAAGTGCTGAATGGGACCAAGATTGTTTGCAATGTGTATATTTCATTGAGTTTTGTTTTGCCCTGACTTTGGTATGAGAAGCATTTAAAGTGTACTCTTGTCCATCCAAAATGTGTTTTATTATCACTTTGGATATGATTATTGCCTCACCTAAGTTTTACCAGCGTGTTATATTGCTCAGCATTCAATATTATGATCTGAGTACACAACCCATTCTCACACACAGAAGACTTAACCCTTTCCCTCATATAGACGCTTTCTGACGCCTCTGCAGCAGACGGCTTTTTGAAAACATAGTGACAAAAGAAGAAATTGCACAGAACGTGCAATTTCTCCTTTTGCCACAATGTTTTCCACTTGTTGTCATAGGTTATCCATTCAATTATGGAGATTTTCTATGTTTTGACAAAATACGTTCAAAGTCGTCTGCTGCAGAATTGTCATATCAGGGAAAGGGTTAAGAAGAATATTGTAGCCATAGGTGAAATTGTTCATAAAGAGTAATTTCTCCCTTAAGCCACAATGTTTCAATTCTTTTTAATAATTATTCCTTCATTTATAGAGATTTTTTCTTGAATGTTTCTTAAGTCATTTGTTGTATGTGGGAAAGTGTAAAACGGGCATTTGTGTCCTATGGACATAATTCTTAGTTTAGTTTCATTCAAAAGTGTTTAATTAAGTGAAGGTAACATCGACTGTATGTAAAGTAACCTATGCTCATACTTTCGATGTCCACCATCTTGACTTCCAGTTTGGATTAGTTCTTTTATGACCTTATACTACTCCATTATTTCTAAAGTAATCTCTTTGGAGAACATGTCATAAGAACACCATGTATCTTGGAACGTGACAAAGTGAGCACTTTGGCCTGTTCCCACTTTAAATGTTGTTTGCATTGGGGTACATGTTAATATAGACTTGCGTAATATCTTGACTAAGAGAGTAAGTTGAACAGATCATTCTAGTTACAATTGAGGTAAGCTCCAGACCCTTTACCACCTACACATGATTTCTGACACATCTGCAGCAGACGTTTTTTGAAAACTTTGTGACTAAAGGAGATATTGCTCATTATGAGCATTTTCACTTTTTGTCTCTATGTTTACAACTTTATTCAATAATTGTTATTGCAGCATCCAAAGCTGGAGGCTGATGGGCTATTGGTTTTACATTGTCTGTCAGTTTGTCTGAGGCCATATCTAAAAGTTGATTAACTCTTTCCCTCATGTAGATGCTTTCTGATGCCTCTGCAGTCGACGGTTTAATGAAAACATGGTGACAATAGAGGAAATTGCTCAAAACAAGCAATTTCTCCTTCTTTTCAATTATTGTTCTTTCATTTAAAGGGATTTTCTGTGTTTTTGCCAAGACGTTTACAAAGTCATCTGCTGCAGAGTTGTTGTATGTGGGAAGGGATTAAAACTAGATTGAAATATTAAACACCATAGAGAAATGTCAGAGAGCAAAAGTTATGTCTTGTTGAACTTCTATTATATGTGTACTGTATATATAATACATTTACCTTGTGAACACTATTCAGGCCACATTAAACATCCAATCTTCATGAAAGTTCATCAAATCTCGGTCAAACACTAATCTGGGTCACATGGCTGGAAAACGAGGTCACTAGATCAAATTTGTGAAAAGCTTAGGAACACTGTAGTGTAGAAGTCACTTTTTTTCTTCATTAAATTATCATAAGGGTTCATCAGAAAATGCATCTCCATAGATCCAAGTTGGATTCAAAACTGGTCTCCGAGTCACATTTTTTCATCAAATCATTATGTAAAATCACCAGAACATTCCTCTCAATTAAATCCTAGTCATGTTTGAAACTTGGGTCATGTGGGGTCAAAAAACAGGTCAATAGGTCAAATTTTAGAAAAACCATATGAACACATTTAAGGCCTCATTTTTCATTAAATCCTCATGAAATATCAGCATATTCATCTCCATCAATTTCCAGTCAGGAATGAAACTGGGCATGTGGGTTCCAAAACTAGGTCATATTTAAGATTTAGCCTTGTGAATACATAAGAGACCACATTTTTCATCCCATCTTCATTAAATCCCAATCAGGATCGGAACTATCATGTGATGTAAATAACTAGGTCACTACAAAAACCTTGTGAACAGAGGCCTTGATAGTGAGTGAAATGGTATTTGCTCCATAATATCTCTTATTACTCATTAACCCTTTCCCTCATACAACAATTCTGCAGCAGACGACTGAACATATTTTGTCAAAAAATAGAAAATCTCTACAATTAAATGGATAACCTACGACTTAAAGTGGAAAACATTGTGGCAAAAGAAGAAATTGCTCATTTTGAGCAATTTCTTCTTTTTACACTATGTTTTCAAAAAGCCGTCTGCTGCAGAGGCGTCAGAAAGCGTCTATATGAGGGAAAGGGTCAACCCTTTCCCTCATACCACGAATCTGCAGCAGACGATTTTGAAAACGTAGCAGAAATCATTTGGGAACATGAAAGTACAATAATTTAATAGAGTTGAAAACATCGTGACAAAAGGAGAAATTGCTCGTTTTGAGCAATTTCTTCTTTTGTCGCCATGTTTTCAAAAAGTCGTCTGCTGCAGAGGCGTCAGAAAGCGTCTTTATGATGGAAAGGGTTAAAACCCTGTGTTGTGGTACTCATGAAGCATCCCAGACAATTAATTTGAGTACACACAACATATTCTTTGGTTTAGAGCAAGAAATAAGCCCCTTTTCTAGAGCTCTAATTGACTACTAAACTTTCTTTTTATGTTGTTATGAACATGTGTTGACACTGTTCATTATTTTGTGCATTTACTTAGAGTTTTAATTGTGTGGATTCTATATGGCTTGAGGTTAAAAGAAATGGAAAACCTTTGGTGACGAGACAAGTCCATCTTATATTTAATTCATGATGAAATGAAATTTCAATCTTGAATAAACAAAAACAAAATTGACAGCATTTGGACAATATAGAAATAATTTCTTTTTAACACTTTCCCACTTGTAGATGTGATTTGATGTGTCTGTGTTTACAGCAGATGATGTCTGAAAACATTGCAGCAAATGGAGAAATTGCTCATAATGGAGCATTTTTGTTCTCCATTTTCCACAATGTTTCAACTCTAATCAATAATTTCCCTTTCAATCAAAGAGATTTTCTATACTTTTACCTTGATGTTTTCAAAAATAGTCTGCTGCAGATTTGATGTATCAGGGAAGGGGTTAGGTAACTGCAATGTTTTCTTGATCCAGTTAGTCTTTTTGTGTTTGGTGACTGCATGCATATCTGTTTACATTATTCCATGTGTGCCTGCCCATCTTGTTTACAAGTTATGAAGTAGGATCTTTTTCTTATCATCACTTTTTACCTGATATGCTATACTAACACTTCCAATTTCCCTCAATACGTCAAAAATATTTATGCAGAGGAGGTTTCAAGGAAAATCTTGTATAAACCCTTTCCCACATCTGTCAAATCTGCAAAAGAAGACTTGGAAATCATTTGATAAGAATATAGTAAAATTCTTAAGTAAAAAGTTTGTAGCTTGATCTTTAAAGAGTTGGCAAAAGGAAAAAGTGTCTATTATGAGCGATTTCTCTGTTTGCCACAAGTTGTTGAAGATTCCTGTTAACGTCAATTGAACATTTTATGACCAATTATGAGCGTTACTACTGGAAAACAAATCATTTTGTAGTTTACAGAGTCTGATCTTCATTGGCACTGTTTGTATAAAGTGTAGAAGTATTAAAAACATGTCCAAAATATTCTTGGTTTCAGTAAAGTACGGCTAAAACACAAATGGTGTAAGTTGATTTATGTTCACTGGTTGTGTTGGTGTACTACCGAGTACATGACATTCTAATAGTTATAAGATTCGCCTAGAAATAACTCGCAGATATCCTCTTTATGATAAAAGCACCTTTTTGTTTGCTTACTCGGCATTGAATGAGTCTAAAATTGCCCGATATTGTGTTAGATTCATTTAACTTGTAAATAAAGCATGTTGTGGCATATTGAAATATAATTGTGCAGAGATGTTGTACAATATGTCTATATATATTTTAAAGAAATAAATATTTATTGTGAAATATGTTTTAATTACTACCTTTTAATGTATGGTCTGTTTCACAATGTCTACCTTGGTAGAGTGTCCGCCTCCGTGCGGAGGTCGCGAGTTCGTTCCCAAGACAGATCATACCAAATACTAACAACACATGGTAGTAAAGGCTTTCCATTCTCTGCACTCCGGATGATGGGATAAGCATTACGATTGACTCGCCGGTGTCGGGATAAATGGATCAGTAGTACTGGTAACTTACCATGACAATGCCTTGATATAACTGGACGGAATGTGTCGGCCCGGATTAGGCTGATCTGAGTCGATAATGTTGGTTTTCTAGTGAGACTCAGAAAGAGAATATCTCTATATTCATAGGCTGGAATCAGTCCCAAAGGTAAGGTATACTATGTGGAAAGGATTAATACTCTTCTCTCTGCTGTCAGTCTAGCCCACTACAGACACGTGCTGTCAATCCAGGGGTGGTGAGTTTGAAACCCAGCTTGGCCATCATTTGTTGGACTAAAGGCAATGTGATAGGCGGTTCACGCCTTCGACAAAAAGGCTAATATATGAGAACAACTCAAAGTTATTTGGAAAGTGATGTCAGAAAGCAGGGAAACAAATGGGCTAGATGAACTGGTCACTGTGTTTATGCCTGAAACAAATAAATGCTGAAAACAGCGTCAATCGCCATCCACAACTTTATAACCCTTCACACAAACAACACATCTGCTTCAGACGATTTAAAAAATGTCAAAAATATTTTAATTAAATTGTAATGATTTTATATGTCTCTGATTGATTGGGGTTTAACGCCGTTTTTAACAATTTCTCAGTTATATCACGGCGGCCAGTTCACCTACTCATGCATTTCCTGGTTTTCTCACACAAGTACTCCACACAACAATCTTCCCAAGCAACTGGCTGCTTTTCCACATAGACTTAGCCCATTGGTGGATGACGCATGTCGCATTGACTTTTGTCAATTTATATGTCTCTGAATTGATCCACTTGACAATTTCTCCTTTTGCCGATCTTTTCAAAATGTAATTTGCTGTTAATTTCATTTGAAAACAGTGTATTAAATTTGTATTTAATTGCGCGGTCAATACAGTGGTGAATTTGGAACAAAAATGGTAAAATAAATTAACTGACCCCGACGTGATTTGAACACGCAACCTTCTGATCTGGAGTCAGACGCGCTACCGTTGCGCCACAGGGCCTTCGACAAAGTGCTTGCATATAGAAAGTATATAAATTAGAGCTAGGTTTGTACACGACTAAGTTAACCAATCAAATTAAAGTATTCCTAATTATAATTCAAGCGGTCCGTACAAAAAGAATTGACGTAAGAAATGCGAATTTTGGGGGGGGACAAGTAGAAAAATGAAAATAGTTGTGTTCTTACCAAGGGCTGCTGATTTTGTCCATAGAAAAATGTTTTTGTATGGCTCTTGTTTTGAATACTTCATTCATTGTCCTCAAATATACGGCGAAGAATGTCAAAGAAATTTCTTATTTTTCCCGCTTTTCGCAGTCATACACATCCACGGTGAACATTTCTGGTTGGAAGGCTTCAATGAACGGCATCGATCCCAACCTTCTCGGCATCGACCCCAACCTTCTCCGCATCGACCCAAACCTTCTCCGTATGCCACAGCACAAAATAGTCCTGTAGCCAGTACCTTCAAATAGTTCAGGTTCAAGATTTTTTATTCGGCATATAACGTTAGTTTACCTTGCCGCAAACATATTTATACGATAGTTTAACAAATGAACATATATATACAATGACGAGATAAACACTTGCATTTTCATAAGTCTAGTGCATTACACAAAAAATGTACCTATACTTCACATGGCAATATGTCAAAGCCATCATGTGTACATACACTAGAAATGTGAAAACATATAGAGCATGGAAAAGTGATGACAGAAATTCAAATAAATGCACATAAAATTACAGGAATGCTAAAACCATGGACAACTTAGTAGTGCCTTTCTAAAACTGACAGCAAATGAAGAAATCATACCTCTCTGACTTCTCATCTAAAGAAACAGTGCAGGAGAAGTTCTACGACAAAAGACTCTGTACCTATTCCGTTGTGGTGTTGCACCATATCTCATATACATTTATGTTAATTTTAAAAAGAGCCAAATTTGTTGTTGTTTTTGTGGCGATTGGTTTGACAATCGCCACAATGCTAACAGAAACAACAACAACAAAAGACTATTACATAGTCGGTTTTGAAATATCGGTTGATATTTATTTTCCTTACTGCAAACTAATTTACTCACATCCGTTATAGTTCCATCATTGATGCAGAGACGCGATTAATAATAATTATGTCAGTGCTACTTTGGTACCGGATTATTACTAATATTTGAGATTTATCGAGACATTATCTACATAATAGTTAAAATATGTAAATATTATCTTCGTCATGATTTGGCAGATACTAAATATCATTGCGCGTTCTGCCTTGCAAATAACTCTGATGATACTCAAATCTGGAAATTCCAACAGGTTCTATAAATAGCTCGCGAGACTGGTGTTCTTAAATCTCAATATTATAAACGCTTTATTTTGTAGTTGTTTAAATATATGAAAGCGTCTAGATGATAAGACTGGTTTACGAAGGTTTTTAAAAAGGACACACGATGTCAGTGTGTACACACGTTATGTATACACGTCTGCACGTTCTAGAGTCAATTAGCAATCAATGCTGAAAGTGTAGCCTAATTTAGTTTGGAGATCGAGCATTATTATACATGTATATGCCTATATTTTTATAAATTGAACAGTTTGGCAAATAGTGAAATTGTGCTTTTTGTGCATGTTTTGATTTACCCGCACCAGAGTGCACTATTATTGAAAATCGCAAGACCTACACCGATATACTGCTTGTTACGTTGCAGGATTTTCCATACGATCGCCACTATAGTGCCATTGGCGCTTTGATTTACCTCGTGAGTTTAATATTGTGATCGTGTACGCCGTGCGTCATCAACAATTTATAAACCAAACTAAAACCCTTTCCCACAAACAGACGCTTTCTGTTATAAATGTCTCTGTATGTGGGAATTAAATGTTCCATTTCAATAAAACTCTATACAGGAGTTTTTTTGTCCCCCGCTTTTAGCGAAAGCTGGGGACTATTATTTCTCATTCGTCAGTCCGTCAGTCCGTCAGTCACGCTGTCACAAAAACTTTAACCTTCATAACTTCTGAACCGTAATAGGTACTGCTTTCATATTTCACATGTGTATTCCTTGTGACAACTTCTTTCCATCAATACCAATTTTTTTGACCTTGTGACCTTGACCCTGACGAGTTATGGCCCTTTACCCCTATGTATGACTAAATTCATTTCCGGGCTATTTCTCTGCAACCGCTTTTTGGAATTTTATGAAACTTCATAGGAAGGATCACCACCAAGTGTAGATGCGCATATCGTGTTTGCGTTCCGGTTGGATTATTTTGCACGGAGTTATGGCCCTTTACCCCACCATCAGGCTATGTATGACTAAATATTCATTTCCGGGCTATTTCTCTGCAACCGCTTTTTGGAATTTTATGAAACTTCATAGGAAGGATCACCACCAAGTGTAGATGCGCATATCGTGTTTGCGTTCCGGTTGGATTATTTTTCACGGAGTTATGGCCCTTTACTCCACCATCAGGCTATGTATGACTAAATTCATTTCCGGGCTATTTCTCTGCAACCGCTTTTTGGAATTTTATGAAACTTCATAGGAAGGATCACCACCAAGTGTAGATGCGCATATCGTGTTTGCGTTCCGGTTGGATTATTTTGCACGGAGTTATGGCCCTTTACCCCACCATCAGGCTATGTATGACTAAATTCATTTCCGGGCTATTTCTCTGCAACCGCTTTTTGGAATTTTATGAAACTTCATAGGAAGGATCACCACCAAGTGTAGATGCGCATATCGTGTTTGCGTTCCGGTTGGATGATTTTTCACGGAGTTATGGCCCTTACTTCTGAACCGTAATAGGTACTGCTTTCATATTTCACATGTGTATTCCTTGTGACAACCCCTTTCCATCAATACCAATTTTTGTGACCTTGACCCTGGCGGGGGACCATGATTCTCTGAATTTACTTGTTTATTTTTGGTCTTATTAACAGTTCCCAAGGAATTAAATTGTGGTTCAAAACTCAAATTAGCTCAGTCGTCGTCAGAAAGGGGTAAACGTTCCAAATCTTTAACTTTCTTATCCTCTGAAACTGCTGGTAATATTTCAAGATAAAGTATCAGAATTGTTTATAAAGCGACCCTCTTCAAAATTGTTAAAGTCATATTAAAAATTGTTTGGATGAAAAACAGCGCAACTATAGGTGGAATAAATATGAAGGGGTTGTTAAAAAACTCATCTGCTCTGAAAGTTCTTGTATGGTTTCAATATACAATGTATCAAGATAATTATGCAGAAAAAAATCCTTAACGAACTAATTAAATTCAAGCATATTGTTTTGTTAGTCCAGGCATAGACCTAAAATAATAATAATGTTATTTTAGGTCTCTGGTCTAGGTTTCTGCATGTACACGAATACGATTCCATACTTGGACCGTTACAATGTAACGTCGAAATAATTGATTGATTAACCCTTTCCCTCATATAGACGCTTTCTGACGCCTCTGCAGCAGACGGTTTTTTGAAAACATAGTGACAAAAGAAGAAATTGCTCAAAACGAACAATTTCTCATTTTGTCACAATGTTTTCCACTTTTAGTCATAGGTTATCCAATCAATTATAGAGATTTTCTATTTTTTGACTAAATATGTTCAAAGTCGTCTGCTGCAGATTTTTCGTATGAGGGAAATGGTTAAAGCCCTGGCAGCACATCAGAGAACGGATTCACATCAGAGAACGCAATATACCTACTTTAAAATTATTCCTTTTTCGAACGTGCTTACAAGTCGGATCCCAACGAAATTTGGAGGCAATGTTCCTTTGGAGACCCTCTATATAACTTGTTTAATCCCTTTGATTGATTTGAAAAACAGCCGCTATGCGGCAATAAGAAAAAGTAGTAAAATGACAAAACGTTCTTGAAACGTCCTTGTCGTTTTTCAAAATAATTTGTCAAAACCTTTTCCTAAGTGACACTCTTCTTTTTTTTTTCAAATTATTTTACGGTCCTGGAATCTATTAAATTGTTTAAATACTTGACAGAACACATACCTTAGATGATGCTTTGGTACTAATAACTCAATTGAAGCCGTTTTTACCCTTTCTCTTATATATAAATCTACACAAGAGGATTTTGAAAACGTCCAGACAAAACTATGAAAGCATCGTTCTTACATAGAGGTTAAACACACTGTGGGAAATGGGTAATGAGCCGTCCTCGAGAAAACCAACATTGTGGACTCTGTGTAAAGTATCGATCCGGATCAGCATAAGCATGCCGCGCAGAATTACCTGGATAGACATGTTTCGCCTCCTGTGAGAAAAGGGTTACATGTAACTCAAATATCATTAAAACCAGGCAAAAACTTATATATTGCATTATGCCTATAGTAACTTTTAAACAAGAATGTACAAATAACAAAACTAATACATTTACGAGAAAAGAAATAAAATAAAATAGAAATACTGTTAAAATATAACATAAGGTGACATTATGTTATGATATATGTGAACATTATGATCATATATAGAACATCGAAGTATCTTGGTCTGATATTAATTGTAACTCATACATACATACGTACACGCATGCATACATACATACATGCATACATACATACGTACGTACGTGCGTGCGTGCGTGCATGCATACATACATGCAACTTTTCGATTTGCCACAATGTTCTTAACTCCACTTAATTAAATAAGTTTACTTCCAAACACAGAGATTTTCCACATATTTGCGAGTATTTTGTTCAGTCCTTGTGTATGTAAGAGAGGGCAATGTACAGTCTTCGGTTTAACCCGACCGAGGATCGAAACCTGGTCATCGTCTCCCTCGGCGGAGGCTCTATCCGCACACCGGAGATGGTCTATAGCCATGGCAGCGGTATCTAACAGCTTGAAAGAATCAGGAAAATCTTGTTTTTGTTCGGAAACGCAACAAATGTTTTCACTTTTGAGAAAAATAGATATAATGATCGTCAAAGACGTATAGAAACGCTCCTATGTTCTCACAGTGAAAAGCTATCTGACTCGGACACAGAAACAAATATCATCCATTGAAAACATTTAGACGAAACAAGTAATTTAGTGAAACGTGCTTCAAGAAAACCAACAATTATAATTATTTCACGTTTTAATAAAGCACTGTCTGAAGGACAAATATGTTTCAATTTCAAATGTGTTGGCAGTCAGCAATAGTTCTGCCTTTGGCCATTTACAAAACAAGTATATGGCAAAGACAGACATAATACATAACATTAAAAACGTTAATATACATTAAGAAACAGCAATATCATCAAGGGTGGTATTTATGCGGGGGATTCATCTACTTCCGTATATTCGATCTCCTTCGCAGAGTTGTCGTTCCTTACACTCACTCACACATTATAAATGTAATCCTTTGAGAAAATCCCTGCAATGAAAAACACGGAAAATACGGCTGTCGTTTCCCTTGTTAACACTCTACAGGCTACCTTTTGCATCGGATCTTCATGAAAGTTTATCAGAACATTCATCTCCATCAAATCTTAGACAAGTTCGAAACTGGGCCATTTGAGGTCAACAACTAGGTCACTAGGCCAAATTGAAGGAAAATCTTGTTAACACTCTAGAGGCCAGAATGTTTATCTAAATGATATCTAGGCCGAGTTCGAATATGTGTCAAGCCGGGTTAAAAACTAGGTCAAATTGAATGGAAATCTTGTTAACACTCTAGAGGCCTTAGTTTCAACTTGAGCATGTTGAAACTTTATCAGAATGTTTGTCTTGATGAGTTGTAGGTCAAGTTCGAACATGGGTCATGATGGGTCAAAAAGTAGGTCACTAGGTCAAAGTGAAGGAAAAGCTTGTTAACACTTTAGAGGACGCAATGTTCGCTTCAGCAGTTTGAAATTTTGTCAGAATGTTTGTATTATTGATAACAAGGTCAAGTTCGAATATGGGTCACTAGGCCAAATTGAAAGGAAATCTTGTTAACTCTGTAAAGGCATCTTTTTTGGCTACAGCAGCTTGAAATTTGGTCAGAATTCTATCTAAATGAAATCTAGGTCAGAATTCTATCTAAATGAAATCTAGGTCAAGTTTGAATATGGGTTATGCCGGGTTAAAACTAAGTCACTAGTCCAAATTGAAGTAAAATCTTGTTAACACTCTGGATACTGCATTTTTAGCTTGAGCATGTTGAAACTGTATCAGAATGTTTTTCTTGATGATATCTAGGTCAAGTTCTCACATGGGTCATGTTGGGTCAAAAGGTAGATCACTAGGTCAAATTGAAGAACAATATTGTTTACACTCTAGACCCAACCTCCCCCGCATTTTACTTTGATATATATCCTAAAGTAACAGCCAGTGCATATGTAATTCACATTCTAACGTATATATCATAGCATTTTTTTTCCTGTATTATATATATATATAGAGAGAGAGAGATAGAGAGAGAGAAAAAGAGGGAGAGAGAGAAAAAGAGAGAGAGAGAGAGAGATGTATTTTGATATTTGTGTCCTCACATTTTGTTACTTTTATTAGTCTTCAAGTGCCTCTCCGATGAAATTGCAAATTGTGCAAATAATTAAGAAGATATTGAACTTTATAAAAGATTTTAAACAACATGGTTGTGGACGCCCGGGGGGGGGGGGGGGGGGGTCTTGTCTTGTCCAAACAGGCCCCTTATTCTTTGAATAGTCGAGCTATTAAAAGAAGAAATGATCCATGTTAAGCCATTCAGTCCTCAAATTTTCAGATTTTGTTCTCCTCTATTGTCAAAGTAGAAGACACTATTATGATAATCATATCCCACATACAACACACATAGAGCACTTTGAACACATCGAGGCTAAACTTAATAAACTTCATTGAAAGTTTTATTTTTGAATAGGGTTGAAAACACCGTGAACAATCTCCTTTTGACACAATATTTTCAAAAGTTTGTCTTATTCAGACGCATCAAAATGATTCTGTATTCTGGAAAAGGTTAAACGATATATCCTGTAATGACTAATGGACTATTGGTGAAATATTAAACACAAAAGGGGTAGTCATTATTAGAATTTAATCATATCATATTCCAAAACAAGATGACAATATTCTTACCCAACTAAAACATAATTGTTACAAAATCAATCACATAAATGACAATGATACACCATAACATAAACATAAATATAAAATTGGAAACAGGTAGGAACAGACTTAACCCTTTTCAACATACAAACAAAACTACAGCAGACTCCTTTGAAAACATCTTTGCAAAGAAAATGTTAAAACTCTCTATAAATGAAAGTATAATATTTAAGTAGAATTGAAAACATTGTGACTAAAGGAGAAATTGCTTGTTTTGAGCAATTTCTCCTTTTGTCTCAATTTGTTCAAAAGTCGTCTGCTGCAGAGACGTCAGAAAGCTTCAATATGTGGGAAAGGGTTAACTGGACTAAATAATAACTTACTGTTTAACAAAAGCAAAATACCTCATCATGTTGTAATATTGCCCTGACGTGGCAGGGACGGACAGACGGACCTGATACGGATATCTGAATATCCATAAATGGTGAAGACATCATTTTATGGATACAATCCTAATAACTGCTTGTTATCCTACATTATGCATTATTACAAGCAATTATTACAGACCATCTATGTAAAAACCTGTATTATCCAAAAACTTGTGTATATCTCGCCCGCCCTGACAAGTCAATTAATAAAGACAAAGCAGGCAAATGCAGATTAATTTTCATTGATTCAATCAGATAATACCTTTCTAAAAGCAGAACATTATTAACACTTTCCAGAATACAGCAAATCTGCAGCAAATGACATTGAAAACATCTATGCAAAAGTGTGGAAAATCTTAGTATAATTATTGAAAAGAGTTGAAAAACATACAGCAAAGAGTGGAAACTGCTCATTCTGAGCAATTTGTCCTTTTTCCTCAATATTTTCTTATGTAGTCTGCTGCAGGTGCGTCAAAAAGAGCCAACATGTTTTAAAAGTCAACTGCGGATGAAGGGTGAAACAATTCGTCATTTGTTTGTCTTTTCAACATTAAGAATATCTTAACAATGTCAACAAACTTACCATTTAAAACTGATACAAATACATTATAGAAAATGACCCAATTCCAGTCATAACTTCTTGATACAAGATGCAATAACAGACTGTTTGGAAATCAGTGAAAACAATTACAAAGTGAATTAACCCTTTTCCTCATATAGACGCTATCTGACACCTCTGCAGCAGACGGCTTTTTGAAAACATAGAGACAAAAGAAGAAATTGCTCAAAATGAGCAATTTCTTCTTTTGCCACAATGTTTTCCACTTTTAGTCATAGGTTATCCATTCTATTAAAGAGATTTTCTATTTTTTGACAACATATGTTCAAAGTCGTCTGCTGCAGAATTGTCGTATGAGGTAAAGGGTTAATATACCCCTCAAACTGTATTGGCAGTATAAACAAAAATCAAAGTTGAAGTGGAGATAACTCTACAATGCTTTGATGGATATGCTCTAAAGGTTTACATTACAAATTAACATTTTGCACATCTTCAATTATTCATGATTGTTATGTGTAGCAAGTTTCATTAAAATGTAAATTGTCTTTTATTTTTTGTAAAGATGTGCATAGATATTTAACGAAAATCACATTTTATTCTTAAAATTTAAATAAGAACTTCACTCCACAAAATTCATATATCATACTGACTGATTGTTTGGTGTTTTACACCACTTTCAACAATGTTTCAGTTATATGACGGCTTTCCTTGGTAAGTTACCAGTACTACTGGTTCATTTATCCTGACACCGGTCAGTCAGTCAGTCAGATTACCCTGCAGCCCTGAGCGCCAGGTAGGGAAGCCATTTCTACCATTTTTCATGTCTTTGGTAAAACCCGGCCTGGGATCCAACCAACGTGGTATAACAATAATAGAAAACACAAGGGCAACGACAGCTCTGTAGCTCTGTATGGCTAACTCCAGTATTATGAGGTTGACAAATGGTTAGTTAGCCAGCCTTTTCGTACCAATAAGCATGGTTTTGAGCAATCAAAATGACATATCAATCATGGAGGAAGATAATCAGAGGAACATTTTGTTAGAATCTGCTTGATAGTTTTACAGTTTACGCTAAATGCCTATTTGAGTTAACCCTTTCCCTCATATAAACGCTTTCGGACGCCTCTGCAGCAGACAGCTTTTTGAAAACATAGTGACAAAAGAAGAAATTGCACAAAACGTGCAATTTCTCCTTTTGGCACAATGTTTTCCACTTTTTGTCATAGGTTATCCATTCAATTATGGAGATTTTCTATGTTTTGACAAAATACGTTCAAAGTCGTCTGCTGCAGAATTGTCGTATGAGGGAAAGGGTTACAAGTTGTAGCAAATAGAATTTTGAAATTTGCACATCAGCGCTATAACACACAATGACCCATCCTAGGTAGAAGATTCTCAAGAAAAATTGCAGTGAAAATGGTCAGTCACGTAACAATAATGGACAACGTCAATAATGTTGGTGGTGAGTGATCACAATACATGTAGCTCACACAGAACCCTTTGCATTCTGACGAGATTACAATAATACATATCCTTAACCCTTTACCTCATATAGACGCTTTCTAACGCCTCTGCAGCAGACAGCTTTTTGAAAACATAGTGACAAAAGAAGAAATTGCACAGAACGTGCAATTTCTCCTTTTGCCACAATGTTTTCCACTTTTTGTCATAGGTTATCCATTCAATTAGGGAGATTTTCTATGTTTTGACAAAATACGTTCAAAGTCGTCTGCTGCAGAATTGTCCTATGAGGGAAAGGGTTAACCTTTCCCACTTACAGAAACATGTTGATGCATCTGCTGCAGATGACCTTTGAAAATCATTGTGGCCAAAGGATAATTTTCTCATTTTGAGCAACATCCCCTTTGCCACATGTTTTAAAACTTTTTAAAACCTATTAACTTCATCTTAAGAGATAAATACATATTTTTACTTTGATTTGAAAGTTGTCTGCTGCAGCTTTTCCCCACATACAGACACTTGCTGATGCCTCTGAAGCAGAGGACTTTTGAAAACATTGTGGCAAAAAAAGAAATTGCTCATCATAAGCCATTTCTCCTTTTGCTACAATGTTTTACCCCCTTTTCCATGATTATACTTTTATATATCGATATTTTTCATATGTTTGCCCACCTAGGTGTGTTCAAAGTTGTATGCTTTAGATTTAGTGTATGTGGGAAAGGGATAGCCATCAAACAAAAAAAGATGAACAATGTGCAAGAGGATGTTTTTCGAAAAGTCAGTTGTGGCATGTAAAACTTAACATTTATCCAAACTTAACCCTTTCAAAGATATATTCAACATCTCTGCAATAATTAAGAACACAATCAACAAGAGGACCATGATGATCATATATAGCTCACCTATATTAACCCTTTGCCTCATATGACGCTTTCTGACGCCTCTGCAGCAGACGTTGTTTTTAAAACAGTGACAAAAGAAGAAATGCTCAAAACAAGCAATTTCTTCTTTTGCCACAATGTTTTCCACTTTTAGTGACATAGGTTATCCATTTAATTATAGAGATTTTCTATTTTTTGACAAAATATGTTCAATGTCGTCTGCTGAGGAATTGTCATATGAGGGAAAGGGTTAATAGAACTTTAGTAGTTTTCAAAGTTTTTACTCTGTACATATAAGCAAAATGAGCCCTGCCCCCTGGTGTCCATGTTTATCAACAGATCAGAATAATTTGAACAATCTCTGTAGAAGGTCACTCATTGAACATGTGTGCCAAATTATTTTCAAATCAGACTAATACTTTTGATCAAGAACCTTTTAAAAGGTATCACTTTATATACATACAATGTATAAGGAAAACAAGCCCGAGGACCTTGCGGCCATACTTTTCAAGAGATCAGAAGAGTTAGAAAATCATCATAGAGGGTCATCAAAAGAACATTTGTGCCGAATTATTGTCAAATCAGGCATATACTTTTGCACAAGAATATTTTTTAAATTTAGGATTACTCATATAAGGAAAACAAGATCCAACCCTGGCGGCCATGTTTTCTAACATATTGTAATCATTTGAACAATCTTGGTAAAAGGTCACCCAAGGAACATTTGTGCAAAATAATTTTAAAATCAGGTTTGTACTTTTGGACAAGAAGATTTTTTATAATTTTGGCACATTTCACTCTTTCTGATGCAGAGTACCAAAAGCTCTCCATAAAATTATTTTTTTTGAACAACTTTGAAAGAGGACCACCTAATGAACATTCCTGTGAAATTATTTTGACTTCGGTTCATTGGTTTAGGAGGAGAAGTCGTTTTAAGGAAAATGTGAACAGACAGACAGACAGACAGTGGGTGATCAGGTGAGCTAAAAAGTAGAATCCTGGACAATACAGCATGGAAGTTTCACATATCTTAATGTTTATCACTTTCCATTATACAACAATTCTGCAATAAACGACTTTAAAAACATTGTTGCAAAATAGGGACAATGTTTCTAAATTTAAGTGACTCTGCAATTGACTTTTTCTCTCAATTTAACGAATTTCAACATCACTGCTGCAAACAACTTTTGAAATCATTGTTGGAAATTGAGAAATTGCTCAAAACAAGTAATTTCTCTTTTTCACACACTTCTTTTGACTCCAAATTAAAAATATACCCATAGTTTCAAATGAGGGAAGGGGTTAATATTTACTACTAAATGAGCCAATGAAGAAAACTTGAAAGTTGTTTACACAGCAAGTAAAACTTATTCATAACAAAAATGTCGATTAAAATCAAATAAAAAGAAAAGCAAAGCATGTGCAATATCTGCCAGTCTTTTACCTTGGACTTCGTACAAAACAATTGAAAATAATCAAATGAATTGTATGATCAGTCAAGTCCCAATTGTTTCATTCTAATCTAACCTGTTTAGGCAACATATTAAACCTTTCCCAAATACAACAGATCTGCAACAGACGACATTTGAAATGTCTAGGCAAAGTTGTTTTTTTTAATTAGATTTAAAAATAAGGTGACAAATGGAGAAATTGGTAATAAAGAGCAATTTCCCCTTTTGCCGACGGTTTCAAAAGTCCAGGGCTGTACAAAAAAAAAATTCAGCCACTTGTCCAGGACAAGTGACTTTCAGAATGCCACTTGTCCTGCTAAGATTCTCACTTGTCCCACTGTTCTGCACACCAAGTTTAACATGCGACAAATTTAAGAATTGTGTGGTAGCCCGGATCGCGGTTTCTTGAGTGTTTTAATTGTTTTTTAGTGGGTTTTTTTTCTAGTTCTGTACAAAGATAACATTAAGAGCACACAATGAACATGATTTAAGGGTAGTGACCAATTCAAATAACATTATTGCAAAAGACCTGTAGTGCAGCATTCAGTTAAAAAAAAAAAATGAAATTTGGAAAAGAGATTATTTTTCACTGGGTTATTTGAAATATTCTGCATAAAATGTATGTATTTTATCAATATTTACAAAAGATTCAAAAGCTATTGACAGAAATGTTAAACTTGAGACAACATAGTCAAATGATGCAATAGCACTTTTCAAATTGAAGATAACAAAATAATAAGGTCACCGATTTAGGTCCCTCACCGAAACAGGGCAGTGTTCTATACGAGGGTCAGTTTTACAAAGAGACATATTGAAAAAATTCAATTTTATTAACCGAAAGTCAAATTTATCAGGTTCAATGTAGTTTATTAAATCAAAAAATATTGTCAAAAAAAATGAAAGACAACAAAACGTTAAATTTGTTTCATGTGTTGCGGTCAATCTCATTAAAATCATCTCCTATTAACGCTACGCATTTACATTTAGTCAGATCGGTGTACTTTAAATAGTCAGATTGGTGTTGCGGTATTATTCGCAACATAGCCGCCATTTTGATGATTGCGCAATGTTAATCATGGTTCCCTACTTTGAGAATTAGAAATCGGTAAACAGCGTTGAATGTAAACATCGGGGTCGTCAGGTCGCGAATGTCATTCACCCAATTTCTCATTTCATCCAATGAAATCGCAACTATTAAGTCATATGATTTTTTTCCCGCCGTTTATGCTATTAATTAATTTTGGTAAACAAAGCCGTGATTGGGCAATTATCATACTCGGGGGGAATCATTTTATATATATTTCATTCCAAACAATTTTCTTTGTGTCCCTGATATTACGAATATTATGTCGATCTGAAGGTATTTCAAATTGATAAACGGCAAGATAATTTTTAGCAGTCGTCGTATTGTCTTTAATTTGTATCTAATTTATTTTATTTACTTCTGCATGGCGAAAATTTCTTCCAAGTCTTTCTGAACCGGTTTGCACCAGTTTGCAAACATCGCATACCGAAAGTAGAAATATGGATCAAAATACATTTACGGGAATATTTTAATGAGACCGATCCATAGGTAATTCCCTAGCTTTCATGAAATAACCCAGCCCCAAGGAACAATTGTCACTTATGATTGGACAGCCTTATTGGATACATATATATCACGTTAATCGACTATTACTGACGCGATTCGGTTGGCTGAAATCACTCGATCTGACAGGTGGTTAACTCCGCCTACTGTTATTGATTTGTTATGGTCACGCGCGAGTGGTTTTTCACATGCAACATACACAGTCAAATTTATACATGACAGACATGTGTGATAGTAATTAAGCCGGGCTACCAGACACAGGAATTTACATTCACTGTTACGTAAATGGGTTGATATAATGGGACGTGGATTTTTGGAAAATGCCACTTGTCCGGGACTGAGATGTTGCAATTAGCGACTTGCCCGATGCGATTTATGACTTGTCCCGGACGTCGGGCTATGGGATTTGTACAGCCCTGAAGTCATCTGCTTCAGGTGTATCAACATGTGTCTGCAAGTAGGAAAGGTTTGATATGGTACCTAAACAGGGATGTCACATTTCCATTAACCTTCATTTCATTAGATGTTGTAAATTTGAATAAACCTAAACTGGCTTAAATGGGTAAAAGAAAGTAACAAACTATCTAAATTTTTCAGATTCTGTAACCCTTTTCCACATGCATTTTCATGTATCTGAATATTTCAGATTCCGTAACCCTTTTCCACATGCATTTTGATGAATCGGATTTTTCAGATTCCATTACCCTTTTCCACATGCATTTTGATGTATCTGAATATTTCAGATTCCGTAACCCTTTTCCACATGCATTTTGATGAATCTGAATATTTCAGATTCCATAACCCTTTTCCACATACATTTTGATGAATCTGCAGGAGACGAGTGTGGGTGAAAAATCTCTCCGTTTGCCAAACCATTTTCAACTAAATGTTTCAATGTTGCCTTATTATGTTTTCAACGTCATCTACTGCAGACTTATTGTCTGTGGTAAAGGGTTGAAGAATGATTATGATTTGTTTAGTTTCTGACATTGCATTGAGTTCATTTTCTATCTGCAAGTGTTTCTATCATTTCTTAAATATCATTTCCGAGTGTTGGTTGTTCGAACCCTCCTGTCCAACATTTCTTCGATTTCTTCATCACTCTGGTACCCCCCTGTGGCTCCAGCCTGGGGCCCAAACCCTCTTGTCAACTGGATCAGCTCTGCATCGGGCCTGGCATGACGATTTTCATACAACAAGCAATTCAGGGCCTCTTCATATATCTTTGCCTCAGGGAATTCAATCTGAAATGTGTACATTGGTTAAATCTCTGACATAATTAAACCAACCAAACCCTTTTCCCTCATAAACGTGTATTTTGGCCAATCTGAAAAAAAATGACATTTGAAAACATTGTGGAAACAGGAGAAATTGCTCATGATGTGCAGTTTCTCATTTTGCCACAATATTTTCAACTCTAATCGATAATTGAACTTTCATTTGTGGAGATTTCCCATATTTGTGTCCAAATGTTTTCAAGGTTGTCTCTTGCAAATCGTTTGTATGTGGGTTAGGGTTAAGATGAAAAGATTAAGTTTATACAGTAATAATGATTTTTTTTTGTTATTTAATCTGTCAAAAAATCCTTTACCACACTGCAGATGCAAAACTCCAGTACACAATCTTTTCAGGTCTTTTCAATATGCTCACTTTAAGAAATGTTCAATTTTTATTTTTTTTGCCTATGACTTCCGGTAAGTTCTCAAAGTTGTCTGCTGTAGATTGATTTATAATGTGGAAAAGGATAATAATAGCACAAAGTAAGCCAGGCCAAAGACTACAAATCTGCAGCAGACAACTCTTAAAACATTGATTGATTGTTTGGTGTTTTACACTAATTTATACAATTCTTCAGTTACTTATATCACGGCGTTTCCTGAGACAGTTACCAGTACTACTGGTCTACTTATCCTGACACCAGCTAGTCAGTCATAACCATAAATGCCAAGGAGTGCATCTATTACTTCCATTTTTAAAGTCTTCAGTATGATCCAACAGGGGATTGAACCAGCGACTTCCAGCACATGAAGCGGGCGTCTATCACTATCGCTGCAGATTTCTTGCATGTTATCTAGGTCTCTGATTTGACTTACCTTGGTATGTTTTTTCTGCTCACCGTACACAATGGAAGTACAGCAAACTTCTGCTATTTTCTGATTATGTCCATAAAATGACCAGCAACAAATCTCACTACTGTCTAATACGTCTTTCAGGAACAACACTCTCCCACTAAATCGCAACGCTAATTTGTCAAATAATTCTAAATTCTGTAAAAAGTTGTTGTCTGAATTTCTGAAAAATGAGAAAAGTGCACAAACTACTATAACATTCACAAACAACCATAACATTTACATATTTGGAAGTACAAAGAGAAAAATTCATTGAAAAATTAACCCTTTTCCTCATATAAACGCTTTCTGACACCTCTGCAGCAGACAGCCTTTTGAAAACATAGTGACAAAAGAAGAAATTGCACAAAACATGCAATTTCTCCTTTTGCCACAATGTTTTGCACTCTTTGTCATAGGTTAACCATTCAATTATAGAGGTTTTCTAGTTTTTGACAAAATATGTTCAAAGTTGTCTGCTGCAGAATTGTCGTATGAGGGAAAGGGTTAACATTTTTTCTAGTAAATTCCTATAAAATTCCTTTACAGAAGACTAGTTATGGTAACACTGTGATAAAAGAACAAATCAATTAGTACAACATAAAAGGAAATTGCACTATTAAACGCTTTCCTACATACTAATGCTATTTAACCCTTTCCCTCATATGACAATTCTGCAGTAGTTGACTTTAAACGTATTTTGTCAAAACATTGAAAATCTCCCTAATTGAATGGATAACCTATGACAAAAAGTGGAAAACATTGTGGCAAAAGGAGAAATTGCACGTTTTGTGCAATTTCTTCTTTTGTCACTATGTTTTCAAAAAGCTGTCTGCTGCAGAGGCGTCAGAAAGCGTCTATATGAGGGGAGGGTTAACACCTCTGCAGACGACAACTTTTGAAAACATTTAGGCTAAAGGAGAAACTGCTCAAGTAGTTTTCAAAAGTTGTCTGCTGCAGAGGCATTAAAAGCGTCTTTATGTGGGAAAGGGTTACATCATGAAGGTTCTCTTTTTCTTTTTTTTCCTTTCTCAATCTTCACATTTTCAGTCTTATTTATTTTTTATACCTGTTCAATTTGGAAGTCACCCTACATGTATAACTAGTACATATTTTGACACATAAGGCAGCAGACAGCTTTTAACCCTTTCCCATATACAACAAATCTGCAGCAGACGACTTAAAAACAGTGACAAAAACCTGAAAAATCTCCATAAAAGATATCTTAATTGTTAAATAAAGTTGAAAACATTGTGGCCAGAGGTGAAATTGCTCATCATGAAAGTTTCTGTTATCGGAAAGGGTTAAATGCCATAGATGCATCTGCTGCAAATTTGCTGTAAGTGACAAAGGTTCCAATTAGAAGTTTCTATAAAAGATACTTACGCAGTATATGAATACTTGTTGTTATGCCGGTTACAGATCAATTTAATCACAGGCTGAAATAAAGAATAATAAAGAGTACAGAGCTCTAGATATTAAATACTGACAAGACCTGCAAACCCTATGTTGTGGGTTCTCAAAAGAATCGTCTCAGTGAGATGATTATTTTGAGTACCCACAACATAGGATTTGGTTGAGTAATACGGGAAAAATGCAAAGATTTTGCAAAGATGTTTTCAAAGTCGTCTTCTATAATTTGTTGTATGTGGGAAAGGGTTAATTAAGATTTAACTATCTTCATATAAAAATTGTTCTTCCAAAATTTCATGTTTAAATTACGTCTTTCAAATCACTCTAAAAAATGGTTTATGGAGTAAAACAATAAATGACCTAACATCACCAACTATTACCATTTTATAATCTATGTTTCAAATCAGACGACTCATAAAATGGTTTATCAAATAAAGTATTAATTTAAATGACCCAGCATGATTGTCTATTACGTAAACACTATATAATCTATGTTTCAAATCTAATAACTCGAAAAAAAATAAATTATATGAGTTGACAGACCATCACTGACTATTCAGAGCTCTAGATAACTGATAAGGGGAATATTCCATGTTCTAAAATCCTTATTTGACATTCAAACTCTATGTTGTGGGTACTCAAAAGAATCGTCTGAGTGATATGATTCTTTTGAGTACCAACAACATAGGATTCGATTGAGTAATAGGAGAAATATTGTAGGGAATAGACCTGTTCACTCCCTCATATCTAGGCCTCCGACTATTTATTTCCTTGTTGATTGATTGGGGTTTAATGCCGTTTTTAACAATTTCTTAGTCATATCACGGTGGCCAGTTCACCTACTCATGTGTTTCCTGGTTTTCTCACACCAGTACTCCACACAACAATCTTCCAAAGCAACTGGCTGCTTTTCCACATAGACTTAGCCCATTGGTGGAAGACGAATGACGCATGTCGCAATGACTTTTGTCAATCGTCGGAAAGAAAGTTGGCCGAGCCGGGATTCGAACTCACAACCCCTGGATTAACAGCCTGCGTCGCTACCAACTGAGCTACCGGTGCTCGGCTATTTCCTTGTTGAGAGTATTACCTTAACAGTTGTGGTTATCAGATTCTGCTCTTCTCTTCTAGAGGTTACTAGTGGTATACGACACATCGGTTCAACGTCATCTTTGCCGAGCCGTTTTAGAGTGGCCTCAATTAGTTTTGATAAATCTTGTACAAGATAATACTTTGCTTCCTGTAATAAGTCTAGTAATTCCCGTCGGCTATCTGGCAGTGCGACTGTCCCATCACGAAGAAAGTTCAAAATAATTCCAAAATATTTTCCATTGCGGTCTATAAGAATCCAACCTGTGAGATATAGAAATGTTTACATTAAATTTAAAATGATGGTTCTATTTGAGGTGCTACTTTAAGAATCTTTAACCCTTTCCCTCATACGACAATATTGCAGCAGACGACTTTGAACATATTTTGTCAAAAAATAGAGAATCTCTATAATTGAATGGATAACCTATGACTAAAAGTGGAAAACATTGTGGCAAAAGGAGAAATTGCACGTTTTGTGCAATTTCTTCTTTTGTCACTATGTTTTCAAATAGCCATCTGCTGCAGAGGCATCAGAAAGCGTCTATAGGACAGAAAGGGTTAAAGAAACTATTTGAGGTGCTACGTACTTTAACCCTTTCCCTCATACGACAATTCTGCAGCTGCGCAGACGACTTTGAGCGTATTTTGTCAAAACATAGAAAATCTCCATAATTGAATGGATAACCTATGACAAAAAGTGGAAAACATTGTGGCAAAAGGAGAAATTGCACGTTTTGTGCAATTTCTTCTTTTGTCACTATGTTTTCAAAAAGCTGTCTGCCGCAGAGGCGTCAGAAAGCGTCTATATGAGGGAAAGGGTTAAGAATCTTTAAAGTTAAAGCACAAAACTCTATTTGACCCTTTCCAACGGTCACATACAAGAAATCAGCAGCAGACGACTTTGAAAACCGTCTTGACAAAAATATATAGAAAATCTTTAAAAATAAAGTATAATTATTGTTGAAAACATTGTGGCAATAATTGAGAAATTGCTCATCATGAGTAATTTCTTATTTGGCTACTCAGTTTTCAAAATTCGTCTGCTGCAGATGCGTCAGAAAGCGTCTTTATGTGGGAGAGGGTTAAGATGTCTATTTCACCTATTCTTAACCCTTTCCTACCTGAAGACGCATTTTGACATGTTTACAAATTACAGCAGGGGAGTTATGAAAATATTGTGGCAAAAGCAGAACATTTTGATTTATTAGGAGTGTCAGAATGATCTGTTAAGTACAGGCAGTACACCCTTTTGTATTATATTTACAAAACGATGGAGTTTAAAGCTTACTTTGATTCAATTTTCTGTCATGCCTTAAGTTAGAACTGTCACGCAGGCACGTCGTTAAAACACAAATTGTTGTTTTTTAACTGTTTTATTATAAATTATTCAGGTTTAAGTTTGATGTTTCGCGTATGTCTTGTATACATCTTAAAAAAGGATTCATTATATATATATATAATATAAAGTGATAAATATATATACATAAACCTTTTTTTTTTACTTGAAATGTCCTATAAAGGCTTTATCGGGTGAACAGCTCAAATCAACATTTGTTCAGCGAAATTGATGCAACACTTAAGACAATTGATTGATTTGAGTTTAACCCCGTTTTCAACACTTTTTTTAGTCATATCACGGCAACCAGTTCACCTACTCATGTGTTTCCTGGCTTTTTCACACTAGTACTCCACACAATAGACTTTTCAAGCAACTGGCTGCTTTGCCACAGAGGCTGTTAGCCGATTTGTGGAAGATGAATGCACTTGTCACAGTGACTTTTGACAAATCTAGGAAAGAATATTGGCCGAGCTTGGGTTCCAACTCACAACACCTGGATTGACAG